>PVIW01015123.1:0-20858 GCA_004026585.1 Noctilio leporinus | reverse complement strand
AACAACATGGATGGAACTGGAGAGTATTATGCTTAGTGAAATAAGCCAGTCAGTGAAGGACAAATATCATATGATCTCACCCATTAAGGGACAATAATGAACAAAACTAACAACAAGCAAAACAGAACCAAGTATATGAATACAAGGAATGGGCCTTCAGTGGTCAGGGGAACGGGGGAGGGGGGAGGGGGAGGTAGAGGCAAAGAAGGGGAGCAGCTTAGACAAGAACCTAGTATAAAGGAACCATGGACATGGACAACAGGTGGGATTGACTTTGGGGGGAATGGGTGGGTGGGTGGGGGGACAGAGGGGAGCAAAAAGGGGATGGATGTAATACAACAACAATAAAATTAAAAAAAAAATCTATGGATTTAAGAGGAAAAGTAGATGGATATATAGCTAGATACAGATAGATACAGAGACAATTTCTTATCTCTTATCTTTAGTTTCTAGCTTTATATATAATCTCAAAGTAGAATAAAACATTTAATGAAATGACTCATATTTTCTAAATGCCCTTTGATTATGAATTCACCCCTGTTTATTTGTCGTACAATAGGATTCTATCCTACAGTTTATAGCTACACCATCTCTAAGCCTCAATTTTCTTGTATATATAAAAGGTATCCTAATAAAAACTATCTTATAGTATTAAAATAGGTTTTATATTAAATATATGTAGTGTTTGTACCAGAGTACCTATTATACATCATCAATATCTATTACCTTATATTTATTATTCTTATAACTATATTCTTTAAGGATCTCTCAAAATGTCACTTGCTCCTGATTTTTATCAATTTCTACAGTGCTCATATAGCTGTAATTTGGGGTATTATCTCAGTTTCATACACCTCTTTCTATTTGTTCCTAAATGTATATGTACATTAAGAAAAAAATCCAAACATCAACACTCTGAGTCAGAGTAATATTACTAATCTTGGTTTCTAGTTTACTCTGGGAAGTATAGGGAATAAGAGAAGAGAGAAATTACAAATAATATTATTCACTATTATTTTAAATTTCCTTATTGTATTTTCTAATTTTTCAACTACGTTTTAAATAAAATAAACAGTTTTCCACTATAAATTTTAACCCTATCTAAATATTCAATGGTGCTTTTATTTACACATTTCCTTACTAATTTTCTTAAGTATGAATGATTGATCAATTTTTACAATATAGAAAAATTCATAGCAACTTTATGTAGGTATACTTCATATATCATACAATTCATCCATTGAAAGTGAAAGTATACCACTTAATTTTTTTCTTTAGTATTCTCAAAGTGCTGTAACCATTACTAGTCAATTTTAAAATATTAACATTATCAGAAAAGAGAAAACTCTACTCTCACTAGCAATTACTTCTCATTTCATCCCAATCCATAGGCAACCACCAATTCACTTTCTGTCTCTTAATATTTTCTTGAACATATACAAATAGATAGTTTTTGTAATCATTGTATGATGAAAACACCTGTTTACGTATCGAGGGCTTTTATTTTTAACAATATTTTCTAGTTTTCAGAATAAACATTTTGTACATTTTTTAAAACTTATTCCCAAATATTTTATTTATTTTGATGCTAAATGTCAGGGCAACCTCACTCTGAGAAATAACCTGGAGACTGCTGTGGAATCAAGCAATGACCTTATTTGCGAAATCAGCAAACAGTGTTTGCTGGGGAAGCAAACACATCCTGTTGCAGTTCTGACCAAAGTCCAGGTATGCATTCTCGTTACTCCATATTCTGACATTTCCAGCCTTTTGTTTGTAATAAAAAGAATGAGAGCACCAGATCCAAGATGGCGGACAGCTGGAGGCTGATGAAGGAGCTTGAAGAAATCCACAAATGTCCAAAGAAAAACTTCCCATAACATCCAGGTTGATGAAGTTAATTTATTGGCTTATTGTTCCTGACAACCCTCCATATGATAAGGGGACCTTCAGAATCAAAATCAACTTTCCAGCAGAGTACCCATTCAAACCACCAAAGATCACATTTAGAACAAATATTTACCATCCCAACATTGATGAAAAGGGGAAGATCTGTCTACCAGTAAATAGTGCTGAAAACTGGAAACTAGCAACCAAAACCAACCAGGTAATCCAGTCCCTCATAGCACTTGTGAACAACCCCCAGCCCAAACCCCCACTTTGGGCTGATCTAGCTGAAGAATACTCTAAGGACCATAAAAAATTCTGTAAGAATGCTGAAGAGTTTACAAAGAAATACGAGGAAAAGTGACCTGTGGACTAAACTCTGCCATGATTGATTCCAGTGAGTGTGAGCAGAGACCTGAAACAGTGCATTCAGACACCTTGCAAAACAAAAGTCTGGAAAATTGACATATGCCACCACCTGGTGTTCACTTGTGGCAGTTACTAACTTTCTAGTTTTCTCAATCAAAGGTGGTATAGGTAACCTGTAAAGAAAGGATTAAAATTTTAAGATGCTCTAGTTCTGCTCTCTTTATTTTAAAAATCACTGCTTCAACCTACTCTAAAAGAATGTTCTTTCTTTTCTTGGTCCAAACTTATCCAAAATCTTCCATTTACAGTCAGACCTTAAGGTTTAACATAAAACATTATTGTTCCCTCTCTTTCCCTGCCCCTGTGCAACTGCCATTTTCTTGCATTCAATTTATTTTTTACTCACTTCCCCTGACCCAGGCCCTGTCTCCTCCACAAAGAAGAGACAGCTCTCTCCAGGAGAGTGGCTTCTCTTCTCTCATGTTGTATTTCCTGGTATGGGAGTTTGTCCAAATTGTCCTCATTCCAATTTATAACATATAACGAACGTGCTTTAAAAAAAATTTAATCTATCATCACCACCATCACCCAAAAAAGCTGAGAAAGGGGAGGCCTAGCTCTTGTGTAAAAATCTGGCCAATGTTACCACAATAACGTTGACTAAATGGCAACCCAATATCTGTTGTGTGTGAATGAACTCCAGCTGGGCCCAGCCTGTTTGGGAAAACCCTGCAATATCAAGTTTATGGCCACCCCAGGGAAGGACCTGCCAGCCAGAAGAAACTGTACTTCTGTGAGAATTTCTCATCAGAAAGGCTCCTGCGGTCAAAGGTTGATGCTCTTCTCTGCAGCCATTTTAGAAGATATGCTGGTCATTGTAGTCAATGCTAAAGCCAGAATGTCCATTCGAAATTCCATGGTCACCTGTCAGCAAGCTCCATCTGAATGTGCCATGAGCTCGCTCTCCAACTCCTCAGTGCAGCAGCCCCACCTCAGCCCTCCATCAGCATGGTTTGACCCTTTGCAGGGTTGGAATTGGCAGGAATCAGCTGAAGCCAGTACCAGTCTGGGCTCACTGGCACCCTGCTGGTCTCTTCTTTCAAAGCAGCTGGCCAGTTCATACCAGCCCAGGAACAAGATGGCCTTCCCTCTCCCTCTGGACTCACAGCCTTTGCAGAGTCAAGCTCCACTTAAAGGTTATTCAATAATATCCTTTACATGTGTTTAATACTGTTTTGGCTGCCTTTTTTTTTTTTTTTTTTTTTTTAAGAATTAATTTTTTTTAGAATTAAAAATAAAAAAAGAAGAATGATGCTGATATCCAGGGTCATGGATAAAGGGTTTAAGGAAAAGGACATCATAATCTTTCTGGCTACTTCCTGCTGGCATAGGCACATAGTTTGAGAGTACATTACCCTCTGTATCTATAGTCCAATGTTTCTTGTGTTCACAAGGGTTGGTACTGAGGAGTAGACAGGAACATGAGGGTATGGGTTGTCAGTGCCATAGTTGCATTAACAGTTCTCATAATGAAGCTGACAAGGAGATACAGGAGACAAGGTCCTGGAATGAGAGCTAAAAGTAATGTTAGGTTAGCAAAAGAGTAAGAAGAGATAGATCACTAGCCTTCAGAGGACAATTAAATCAAACCATGAGTCTGATGAGCCACTTGTTTTATCTTTTAATCTGGCAGCTAGATCCATTAGCTTCCTAATCATGTCTTATACTATTCCAGATCGATTAATATAAAAACAGCAATCTTCCCCTCAAAAGGCACAGGTACCCCCTTTATGGGCAGTCAGGAGGTCTGAAGCCCTTCTAGTTTGAAGAACAACTCTGGCTAAGCAGTTTTGCTGTGAGAGGTCACCCAGACACTAATGTGGGAGAAGGTAACAGGTTTATTGGGGGTTGAGGGGGATGGGCTGCTCCATGGGTCCTTGAGTCTTTGTTCCCAGTCTCAAGGGCCCATGGAGTCAGGGAATGGAGACCCCTGGCCCTCCAGGGCCTGTGGTAGTCTCCCCTCCAGGACTTCTATCTTGTCTTTTTAAGCTTACAAGCCATAGCAGGTGGGGCATCAGATATCTGATTAGGGCATTATCCCATATATCAGCAAATGTTTATCTCCAGCAGATTCCCCTGCACCCATTAGTTTCAACCAAGTTCATTAGCACATTCCACACTGACTGCCTCTATACTCTGACATTTCTAGCCTTTTGCTTATAATAAAAAGATAGGGCTGAGACTCGGGGTCACAGGACCTACTAGATTCTAGGTCTAGAAATCACAGTGTTTCCAAGACTTATTACCTTACTTTTTCTTATTTCTTTTCCAATTACAATGGCCTTCCTTCCCATGCCATATATGAATGTGGCATATGTCTTTTTCCTTTATTCTTTCACTTCCTTGATTTCTTTATTTATCTGCTTTCTCTTAACTTTCTTCAACTTACACAAACCATTTATGATTTACTAGAACCCTCTACAATGCATGCAACTCCCTGCAACTTACATAGCTATTTGTCCAAGACACAATATTTTAAAATAAGGGAGATGGATTTTCTTTCAAAGTTGACTAGGCAACTGGTAGATATAGAAAAAACTTTACCCCATTAGAATTATAAATGTAAGTATATTAGAATTTTGTAGACTTTTGGAGATTCTTATAGAATTTCCTTATTTGACAAAGCCTTCCAAGTATTTCAAAATGTATTAAATAAGCCTGATTAGTCTAAAATTTTCTTCACAAAAAAAATAATAAATCCTTGAGATATTTCAAGGGCCCTTTAAACTACCTCAAAGCCATTTAAAAAAAAAAGTCCTTTAAGCCCTAGCTGGTGGCACAGTGGATAAGGTGCCAGCCTGGGAACCCAAAGGTCACTGGTTTGATTCCCATTCAGGGAATCCAAACAAGTCCATAGCTGGAAGCAGGTGAAAGGCAATCATACATTAATCTCTCTCCCTTCCCCTCTCTCTACAAAAAAAAAAAAAAAAAAAACTTGAAATTTTAAACACTGGAAATTTTGTCAACTAAGTAATATATATTATGAAATGATATTTGACTGTTTAAAATGATAATAAAGTGTACGTCGCATCAATCTAGGCTGACAAACTTTCAGTTCTTAGCAATGAGAGACACAGTTTTTTGAAAGCCAGTTAAGTCTTTAAGTAGTATACCATGACACATATTTTACCAAACAGAACTGCAGCTATTAGGCAGATATAGGGAAAACGTTTTATAGCCTTTCTATGACATATTGTCCCTCTTAGTTTACCTTTGTGCATGGAGGGAGGGAGATTTCCCTTCTGAAAAACAAACACAGTAATTACTTTGCAAAGCAGACAGATGGTAAAGTGGTAGAGATGTAAAATGGAGCAGTCAGAGAAAAGGTATAAAAGACCATGAGTGAGGCAATTCGAGCAAGAAGCCTAGTTATGGTTAACAAGACCTGGAAAAGCCAGGACTTCTCACTGCAGTCGAAAATCTTGCTTTCACCTCTCAAAAATCAAACCTGAGTGGGGAATGCGCTGCAGGAATGGGACTGTGATTGCTTTGTAGTGTGCTTTTGTTGTTGTGTGGACTTCTTCTCCTGGCTGACAAAAAAACTAGCATTCTGTCCCAGCCCACATCCCAGCTTATCCTTTCACAGGTATCTTCTACTGGTGAGCACCCTTGGCTTTTAAATACTCAATTTAGCCTGCAGCAGCAGCAGTTTCTCAAGGGGAAAGATCAAGACATTGCTTAAGAGCAAGGAGTATTCGGAGGCAAATTGAGTTGAAAGTCACCTGGGATGGCCACTGATTTCAACTGACTTTTCTTCCATGTAGTGGGTCAAAGTGTGCTATTTATGTGTACTGCTCTCAAAGGTCATTACTCCATTGGTCATACCTAACTCTTGTATGTGTCTCAGTTTCTCCCCTGACTGTTGAAAACAGCCAGAAGGGCTCAGCATGTTGTGTGGCCAGCCCTTTTGCATGTTCCTGGATGAGCCAAAGTTGCATTAAGGTGCTAAGGGTTCCCTATGAGGCCTCTGTGTATCTTAGGGATTGACTCCAGACACTGGAGGACCTCTGTGAGGCCCCCACTCATCTAGGGACACCCAAGAACTCAAGTCAGAGGGAGGAAGTGCCTCTTTTGTCTACAGAGCCCAAATACTCATTTCAGATTTCATTGCTTCTTCTAGGGATCATGAGGGAGGGGAGTAGTGACAGTTGTGAGACTAGGCCATCAATGTCAATAATCAAGACTGAGGAATCAATAAATGGCCTAGTATATTAATCAGAAAAAATATTGGCTTACCTGCTACTGAAGGAGTTAACCAAGGTTCTGTCCTGGAGATAGGCCTGAAGGTCCAGGTGGTCTCTGGGTAGCTTTAGTCCTCTTCTGCTAGCCTCAAAATCTCTGAGAGGTCAAAGACAGGGTCTGTTCTGGGTGGGTAACTGATATCTCCATGTCTTGAGGGGCCCAGGAGCAGTCAGATGTCCAATGGCTCTCCAGTTTGCATAGAGGGCATGGTCCAAGAGGAGCTCATGGATCTGGGCACTGCTTAGTCCAAGGTTCAGGCTTGCTGCACTTGAAACAGTCCCCTGAAGGTATCTGATTTATGCCTAAGCCTTTTAGGTTTACGAGGCTTTCAGAGCAGAAGCCAGAAATTGGAAAGCCTGAGTTGCAATTGGGAAGGTTTCCTCATGTCAATTGTTGAAGACCTTGAAGGCCAGATTAACTGATTTGGCCTGACTGGTTTGAGGGTCTACCTCTAGTTTTTGGAGTTTTCTGCTTAGTCTGGAACTGGCTGGGTCCCTAGGGTTCTGAAACCTCCTGGAGGGAAAGGATGGGCTGTGGTCAGGGCTGAAGCTGAACGGAGAGGGAGCTGTAGGTGGTTTTGATTGTGGCTTATCAAAGGCAGCAACTTTTTCTGCTGGGTCAGGCAGCCAGGTGGAGGAGCACAGGGAGGGATACCCATGATACTGAGCTCGGGGAAGGAGAGAAATCAAATCCCTCTTAGGTCAAGGGGTATTTGCATTCAGAACCTGGTCTGCCAGGGCATATGGAGGGGATAGAGAGGAAGCAGCCTTCCACAGGCTCTGAAAAGGTCTTGTGTCAGTCAAATAGGAAACAGCAGGATCAGTAGGTCATAACAGCTGAGTTTAGGGATGAGGAAGGAGAGGGGCTTTCCTCAGGAGAAGGGGCAGGGGGAGCTGAGGATGGGGAATGGGCTTGTGGAAAGGGATGAGGGTGTCCAAGTTCCAAAGGGTCTATTTCTGTAAAAGACATAGATGTGGGGTAGTCAGGGGAGTTTGACGATACAGAGAGACTATGGGCAGAGGTCTGTTGAAGCAGAAAAAGTTGAGGGGGCAGGAGAAGCAAAGGGATGGTTTGCTGTAAAGTTTCCAAAAAGCCTGTGTGTAGGGAACTTCGAACCATTTGCCATTATGCCTGCGAAAGTAGTTGAGGTCAGTGAGATTTTAGAAGTCAAATGTTCCATGCTCTGGCCGACAGCATTTATTATCAAGAAAATATTGAAGCCAGGCAACAATTGAGAGAAAAATTAGCTTTCTTAGTTTCACCTGGGACCCTATTTGAAGGATCCAGAGGTTCCAACAAAGACAATCCAAAGGGGAATTCTTCGGAGAAACAGACTCCCCCATGGCACTGAGAGTTATGACCCAGAGGGTGAGCCTGAGGCAAAATGAATCAGGAGGGTTAAGGGATTCCCTGTTTAAGCTGCTGATTTTTTGAGGCACAAAGGCCCCCAAAGAACACTCCAGGGGGCAGGCATCCCTAGTCACCTCTGAAAATTCAAAAAGCATGAAGGCTTCCAGCACAAAGATTCCAAGGAAGACCAACCTAGGCCTAGGGATTTTTAAAGTGCAACAGTCAAACTGGTCAAGTGAGGTGCAACAAGAAGGAAGGAAATGGTTCTGACAAGTACCGTCAGGGGATAATCCTGGGACATGCTGCCACAGTCCACTGCTCCTCCCCTCATAGCAAGCCTCAGGAACAACTCTTGGAGCCCCTCCTGGGTTTCAGCACCAAAATATCAAGGCTCTAAGAAATAAACCAGAGACCACTGTGGAATTAAGCAATGAATTTATTTAGGAAATTGGGAAACAAGGGAGCAGCAAGGGGAGGTGGCTGTACAAGAATCACCTCCATCTTGACTTCAGCAGGCAGGGTATTTATACTTTCAGTTACACATTAATAAGCAAGTGGGCTTGCTTATTAACCTATGGGAACCAGCTAGCTTCATTAACACATTCATAAGGAGCTCTGGCCCACACCAGGTAGGAAAACACATCCTGTTGTGGTTCTGACCAAAGTCCAAGTGTGCATTCTAGTTGACTCCATATCCTGACACTAATATGAATTAAATATTTTTTAGTTTCATTTTCAAAAGTTTTATTGATAGAATATAGAAATACAATTGATATTTGTACATTGATCTGGTACTATGCAACCTTGTTGAATGTGTTTATTTTTAATAGACTTCTTAGGATTTTTTATGAGCAAGATAGTGTTTCCTAGAAATAAAAATGGTTTTAATTTTTTTATCAATATTGATGCCTTTTATTTCATTTCCTTGTCTAATTTCCCTGGCTAGAACCTCCAGCACAATGTTGAACATAAATGGTGAGTGGACATCTTTCTATTGCTTCCTGGAGAAATATTCAGGTTTTCATTTATTAACATATAATTATAGTTGTGGTCTTTTTCATGTATTTTCTTCATCATGTTAGGAAGACTCCTTCCCTGTCTAGTTTGTTACACATTTTTATCATAATAATGTATTGGATTTTGCCAAGTACTTCTCCTGTATCTATAGAGGCTCTGTTGCGAGGTGCGTATATATTTATAATTCTTACAGCTTCTTAATAAATAACCACTTCTATCATAATAAAATTTCTTTCTTTTCTCTAGTAACTTTTTTTGTTTTAAAGATATTAATGAAGCCACTCCATTTTTCTTGTGGGTGCTGTTTGCAACATGTAAAGGCTTTTTCATCTTTTAAAAGTCAACCTCAGTGCATGTTTGAATCTAAGAATATCTCTTGTACCAAGATGGTAGAGGAGGAAGTGGAGCTATGCCAGTCTCCTCCCAGGACCAATCTGGAATTATAACTTAATTGGGGAGAAATCATCCAGAATAACCAACAGAACACCAGCTGGAAAGAAACCACAGACAGAAGTGGCAGCTTCATCACAATGTGACTGGTAGGAATTGCGGAGAAATGAGAGGGCTGGCTGGCTCCCCTGGGTTGCAGTTGAAGGATCTTGAGCTGGGGGATTCCACCTGAGAAGGGTGGGTTATGAAACACCAGCTGGGCTTCCCAGCCTACAGCAATACAGCTGAGTAAAACAGCATCCAGCTTTGAAAAGCAAAAAGCTGTGGGTTTTGTTAGCCTGAGATGGCTAGAGACAGAGAATTACTGACCATGCACAAAAATACATTGGCACACACTTACCCTATGCTCTAGCAAAGGGAGGGCAGAGTGGACAAGGAACACTTAAGGAGAAGTTAGAACACAGGCTTTCAAAAGAGAAATGAGGAAGCAGCCAATGGAGTCCCAGTACTGACTCATTTTCCCACACCACAAGGGAACTATGCTATACCAAGCAGCATGTGCCTGAGAGGATATCATAGCCCCACCCACTGGAATTAATCTGCCCCCAAAGTGGTGCCCGAGCCTGGTGGCAGATCACAGATTGATTGGATTAAAATTTAAAATTACTTGTCACACCCAGCAGTGCCTTAACCTAACCAGTTTGACTGGATTAACACAGAATCAATTGGCTCTGCTCATCTGTGCCTAAGGTGACAACTAATCACAAATTTATTGGATTACAACTGAATTGATCTGTCTCACTTATCAGTACTTACACCTGACATTAGGACGCAGATTAATTGGATTAAAAGTGGAAGGGCATAGAGAAAAACAATGGATTTCTGGTTGGCTCCAATAGGCAGACTAGGCCCAGACTATGGAATGATCTGATGTCACCAGAGGCAACATTAAAACACCAAGTCAGGAGCTCAAAAAAAATCACAAAAACAAAAATAATCCAAAAAGCAAAAACAAATAAGAAGAGTCACCTAAAATGGTGATAAAAGACACAGTCCATCACCTAAATGCTAGGAGGAGTCCACAGAAAGACTGCTAAGTGAAATAGAGGGAAGCAACCTATTAGATATGAAACTCAAAATGATGATGATAGAAAAGCTCAATAAGCTCAGCAAGTCCAAAGAAAACTGCAAACAACTCCAGGGGAACTACAAACAATTCCAGGGGAACTACAAAGAACTCTGGGGAAGCTACAAGGAACTTACTGAGAACTACACCAGCATTAAAAAGGACATAGGAATTATCAATAAAAGCCAGGAGGAATTGAAAAATACAGTAGAAAGAATCAAAAGCTGGCTAAAGGAAGTAGAGGATCAGATCAGCAACCTGGAGGACAACATAGAAAAAAAGTCCCAGACAGTGCAATAAAGAGAAAAAAGACTGAAAAACAATGAAGAGGGTTTTAAGAGATCTTCAGGACAACATGAAACCAATAATATCTGTATCATAGAGATATCCAAAAGAGAAGAGAAGCAAGAGATAGAAACCTGTTTGAAAAAGGCATGACAGAAAACTTCCCTGAGTTAAGGAGTGAAAATGTCACTTAAGTATAAGAAGCACAGAGAGTCCCAAGGAAGATGAAACCACACAGACCCACTCCAAGACACATCATAATTAAAATGGCAAATTTCAAAAACAAGGAAACAATCCTAAAAACAGCAAGAGAAAAACAGCTAATAACATATAAGGGGGGCCTCCAGGAACATTATCAGCTGATTTCTCAACTGAAACACTACAAGTCAGAAGGGAATGGCAAAAAAATAATTCAAGTCATGGTAAACAAAGGCCTGCAACCAAGAATACTCTACCCAGCAAGGTTCTCATTCAAAATGGAAGGTGAAGTAAGGAGATTCACAGACAAAAGAAGGCTAAAAGAATACATCTACACTAAACCAGCATTGCAAGTGATGCTAAAGGGCCTGCTCTAAAAAGATGAAGAAACAGAGAGAGACAGAGAAGAACACAGACACAAAGGGGAAAATGTTAATGAATAAGTGCCTATCATTAACAACCTTAAATATAAATGGATTAAATTCACCAATAAAAATGCATAGGGTAGCTGAATGGATAAAAACACATGACCCACATATATACTGTCTACAAGAGACCCACCTCAGAACAAAAGATTGACAAAGACTGAAAGTGAAAGGACAAATAGACATTAAAAAAAGGCTGGGGTAGCAATACTTATATCAGACAAAACATATTTTACAATGAAGGCTATAAAAAAGAGATGAAGAAGGACATTTCATTTCATAATACTTAAGGGAACAATCCAGAAAGAAGATATAACCCTTATAAATATAAATGCACCCAACATGTAAGCACCTAAATACATAAGGAAAATCTTAGAGAACCTTAAGAAGGATATTGACAGCAATACTCTACTAGTAGGGAATTTTAATACCCCTTTATCAACAATGGACAAATCTTCCAAGTGAAATAGCTCCAAGCATATTGTGGCATTGAACAACACTCTAGATGAAATGAACTTAACTGATATATATAGAACTTTTCTCCCCAAAGAAGAAAAATACACATTCTTTTCAAATGGACATGGAACTTTCTCAAAAGACCACATGATAGGACACAAGAAAAGACTCCACAAACACAAGAAAATTGAAACCATGCCGAGCATCTTTTCAGATCACCTTGGCTTGAAACAAGAAACCAACCTCAAGACAAAGAATCAAAAACATTCAAATTCATGGAGACTGAATAACATGCTATTAAGTAATGCATGGGTTAACAATGAAATCAAATAAGAAATCAAAAGGTTTCTGGAAACAAGTGAAAATGAATACACAAAAGCCCAAAACCTATGGGACACAGTAAAGGCAATCCTCAGAAGGAAGTTTATAGCAACACAGGCCTACCTAAAAAGGGTAGAAGAAGCTCATACAAACAACCTAACCATAAAGTTACAAGAACTAGAGAAGCAACAGCCACCAAAACCCAGAGCAAGTAGAAGGAAGGAAATAATCAAAATCAGAGCAGAACTAAATGGCATTGAGACTAAAAGAACAATTCAAAGAATCAATAAATCCAGGATCTGGTTCTTTGAAAATATAAATAAAATTGACAAGCCTTTAATCAGACTTTTCAAAAAAAAGAAAAAGAGAGAGGACCCAAATAAATAAAATTAAAAATGACAGAGGAGAAATCACACCTGATACCAGAGAAATACAAAGGATTGTAAGAAATTACTACATACAACTATATGACAAGACATTTGACAACCTGGATGAAATGTAAAAATTACATTTGTATTTTTGACATTTGTATAGTCAACCAAAACTGAATCCAGAAGTAGAAAGCCTGACTAGACCAATAACAGCTAGAGAAATTGAAGCAACAATATAAAAACTCCCAACACACAAGAGCCCCCTGGATGGCTACACAGGTGAATTCTACCAAACATTTAAAGAAGAACCAACTCATATCCATCTCAACTTATTCCAAAAATCCAAGAAGAGGGAAGACTCCCAAACTCTTTTTTTGAGGCCAGTATTATTCTAATCCCAAAACAAAGTCCAGACAAAACAAAGAAGGAAAACAACAGGCCAATATTTCTGATGAACACAGATGCTAAAATTCTCAACAAAATACTGGCCAACCAGACCCAGAAATACATTAAAAAGATTACACACCATAATCAAGTGTGATTCATCCCAGGGAGGCAAGGATGGTACAACATTCATAAATCAGAAAACATAATACACCACATAAATGAAACAAAAGACAAAAACTATATGATCATATCAATAAATACTAATAAAGTATTTAGTGAAGTACAGCATCCATTTGTGATAAAAATGCTCAGCAAGGTGGGAATAGAGGGAATATACCTCAGCATAACAAAAGCAATATATGATAAACCTGAAGCCAACATCATACTCAATGGGCAAAAACTAAAAGCTCTCACCCTAAGATGAGGAACAAGAGAAGGTTGTTCACTCTCTCCACTTCTGTTCATCATCATTTTGGAAGATTTAGCCATAGCAATCAAACAAGAAAAAGGAATCAAAGGCATCCACATTGGAAAAGAGGAAGTAAAACTGTCATTATTTGCAGATAACACGATAGTGTACATAGAATATCTGATACACTCCACAAAAATACTACTTAACCTAGTAAGCAAATTTAGCAAAATAGCTGGATATAAATTCAATACTCAGAAATCAAAGGCATTTTTGTACACCAACAGTAAAACGTCAGAGATAGAAGCTAGAAAATAAATCCCATTTACTATAGCAACAAGAAAAATAAAGTACTTAGGAATACACTTAACCAAGTAGATAAAAGACCTATACTCAGAAAACTACAGAACACTGAAGGAAAAAATTAAGCAAGATATAAATAAATGGAAACATACCATGTTCATAGATGGGAAGAATTAACATCATTAAAATGTCCATACAACCCAAAGCAATTTATAGATTCCATGCAATTCTGATTAAAATACCAATGACATATTTCACAGATATTTAAAAAAATGCTCCAAAAATGTATATGGAGCCAAAAATAACCATGAATAGGCACAGCAACCTTGAGAAAGAAGTACAAAGCTGGAGGAAACAAAATACCACCTATCAAGTTATACTACAAGAACACTGTAAGCAAAACAGCCTGGTAATGGCTTAACAATAGACATATTGATAAATGGTAAAGAATTGAGAGCCCAGAGATAAACCCAGGACTCTATGGTCAATTAATATTTGACAAAGATGGAAAGGAGCATAAACTAGAGTGAAAACAGACTCTTCAACAAGTGGTATTGGGAGAACTGAACAGGCACATGTGAAAAATAAAGCTAGACCACCAATTTACACCATACACCAGAATAAACTCAAGATGGATACAGGACTTAAACATAAGCTATAACACCATAAAAGTCCAACAGGAAAACATAGGTAGTAAAATGTCAGATACCCCACCCAGCAATATTTTCACTGATATTTCTCCAAGGGTAAGGGAAAAAAAGGAACAAATAAATGAATGGGTCTACATCAAACTGAAAAATTTCTGCTCAGCTAAATGAAACATTAGCAAAATTAAAAGGGAACCAACTGTATGAGAAAATATATTTGCCAATGATATTTCAGGCAAGAGTTTGATCTTCAAAATATATAAAGAACTTATATAACTCAACACCAGGGAGACAGACAACCCAATTAAAAAATGGGCAAAGGACTGAACAGACATTTATCTGAGGAGGACATACAAAGGGCCCATAGGCATATGAAAGAATGCTCAACATCTCTAGCCATCAGAGAGATGCAAATTAAAACCACAATGAGATACAACCTCACACCTGTCAGAATGGCCATCTGACTAACAAATCAACAAATAGCAAGTGCTAGTGAGCATGTGGAGAGAAGGGAACCCTGGTGCACTGTTGGTGGGAATGCAGATTGGTACAGCCACTATGGAAAACAGTATCAACTTTACTCAAAAAACTAAAACTGGAAATGCTTTTTGATCCAGTAAATCCACTGCTAGGATTATACCTGAAGAATCCTGAACACCAATTCAGAAGAACCTATGCACCCCTATATTCATAGCAATGTTAGTTACAATAGCCAAGTGCTGGAAACAGCCTAAGTATCTGTCAGTGGATGAATGGATCAAAAAACTTTGGTACATTTACACCATGGAATACTATACAGCAGAAAGAAATAAGTTACTCCTACCTTGTGCCATAGCATGGATGGGACTAGAGAGTATTACGCTTAGTGAAATAAGCCAGTCAATGAAAGCCAAATACCATATGATCTCACCCAATACAGGAGATTAATGAACAAAACAAACAAACAAGCAAAATAGAACCAGAGGCATGGGAGCAAGGAACAGGCTTTCAGTGTGCAGAGGGGAGGTGGGAAGGGGAGGAAGATGCAAAGAAGGGGAAGAATTTAGGGGACTTATATAATGACCCATGGACATGGACATGTGGGAATGGCTGTGGGAGAGGGGATAGGGATGGTGGGGCAGCAGGAGGACAATGAGGGGAAAGTGGGATAAATGTAATACAACAATAATAAATTATTCAAAAAATATATTTTAAAAGGATAAAAGAAGAAGAGACTGTGAACTCTAAAGAAAGTATCTTTTGTAGCTAGCATATAGTTAAAATGGTTCTTTATCTATTCTGGAAATCTCTGCCTTTTAATTGGATTCTTTAATTCTCTCACATTTAATGTTTGTATTGATATAGTTAAATATGTTTACCATTCTCCTTTTGTGTTTTATGACATCATAACAAACTAGACCCAAGCAAAACCTCAGAAGAGCTCTTGTGTACTTTAATCTCCTCATGTGGGCCACTGCTGTGCCATGAAATATGCCTGGATGAGCCTACTGGAGGGGTATGACATAAAAGCAGGTGAGCTATCATTGTATCAGGATTATCCTACACCAATGAGCTCAAAAACAATCTGATTTCTGATGCACATGAGCCCACCGATGAGGAATTTTTTGTATACTGTAATCAAGAATAGACTGCCTTGAAGGGGGCCAGATTATGTCCCCTCAAAATATGCCTATTTAGCATAAAGGTTATTTTGAGCTGATTATTTTGAGAAACAGCAGATGCAGAAATTCTGAGAACAGAGGAAGTTTCCTTTTGTAAGTGAAATCTGCCTTCCTTTTTTGTACCAAGGAGGGGGATGACTCTTAGCAACTCTTATAAAAGAAAGAAACAGACTTAAATCAGCATAACAAACTTCTCTAGAACTTTTTGTTTACTACACATTTCCTGATCACCTTTCCATAATTTCCTCCTCCTCATCGACCCAAAGACTAACCTAAAATTATATGTAAACTCCCAAATTCTGGTTTGCTTCACTGAGCCATATTTTTCTTTGTGAACTCTTCTTTGTACATACATACATAAATAAAACTTTTGGAGATGGAAAGATGGCAACAGAGTAGAGAGCAGTGCTGATGGTGTTCTCAAGTACCAGAGCAGCTAGAGGACAAGATAGGGAGCATGAGACGTCTTCAGGACCCTAAGAATTGGAGCGCTCAGCATCTGGACTCAGGGGAGCACAGACCAGAGGCAGAGGAGACCAGTAGGAGAGTAGGTGAGGCAGTTCCCGATGGACCAGCCTGCAGGCCGAGGTCAGCTCTGGGCATTGGTGGCTCTGCTCTGAGGGGTGCGTTTGACTGATGCCAGCTCCAGGCTCCCTGGAGACTAGTAGTCTGAGCAGTGAAGTGTGGGCAGCGAGGGCAAATGCCATAGGGAATGAGGAATTGAACTCTTGCAGGGGAGGGACTGTGTGAGGGCCTTGCTCCAGCAACAGGGAGAGGAAGCTCCTCAGGGGCTAGAGGCAGAGGAGAAGAGTCCTGCAGGGAGTAGGAGTCAGGGAGCGGGGAAGTGCACCAGCCAGGGCGACAAGAGGGCCAAAAAAGGTGCTGCTGGGCCACCAGGGAAACAGCAGCTTGAAGCCCCTGCGAGGGGGGAGGTCTAGCCCTGCACAACCACACAGGCCCCCAGGCTCCTTGGAAACTCCAAACTGCAAGCCGGGAACTAGTAGCAGGGGCAACTGACCCACCCATTGCCGGAGACAAAGGCCACAGGTCACAGAGGCCGCTTAAAGGACTCCTCAGAGAGCTGGTCATCTTGGAGGTTTGGCAATCGCCCAGGGGAGCTGGGCAGTGTTGGCAGACCCTGGGCACTGTTGACGGACAGGGGCTGCCTCCTCCGGGAACTGCGGGGGCAGGGCCAGTCATTACAGGGACCAGCTAGGTTGCAGGCTGCCCTGCAGGGGTGCGGGGTGCTCCTCCAGACAGGAACCTCTGCCAGTAGTGGGAGGAGACACCCTTCGGGCTCCAGAATACCAACAGCCCTAAAACCCAGCTAGGCTGCGGAAGGCCCAGCCTACCTGGGGGCTGACACTCAGGATCAGCCCTGACTGTGACAATCAGAGGCCCTACTACGCCAAGACCAGCTAGACTATAGACTGTAAAGTCCTGACCAAGAAAAAGAGGCAGCCTCAGGAAATGGATTGCTGCTAATCTCAAGCACCTGAGTTATACTGAGAGCTATATGAACTATTAATCCCCAACACATCCTTTTCAAAAGTTACTTCTCAAATATTCTTAATCCCCCCTACCTCAATCCACCTAAATATCCAAGACCCTCCCCCTAACTCTTGAATTAAAGTCTACTCACTCTCTGGCTACAACACATTCCCAGTCCTCAATCTATGTATTCTTCCCTTCCCCAGCCACCTAAACCCTTTCTTTATTCTTTTCTTCCTTCCATTTTCTTTTCTTCCCCCTCCTTTTTTTTTCTTTTCTTTTCTTTTTCTTTTGTTTTCCTTTTTTTTTTTTTTTCTTTTCTTCCTGTTAAAGCCCACAGGTTCTGGCTCCACATGGACCAATCAGAGATCATAAAGGGTGAACAGACACCTAAACCCTTTCTTTATTAATATTGATTTCTTTCTCTTGTGACTTTCTCCCCCCACCCCTTCTTTTTTTCTTCTTCTTTCTTTTCTCCCTGATAAACCCCACTGGTACTGGCTCCACCTGGACTAAACAGAGATCATAAAGGGTAAACAGACACCTAAACCCTTTCTTCATTAATATTGATTTCCCTTTGTCTTGTGAATTTCTCCCTTTTTTTTTTTTTTTTTTTTTTTTTTTTTTTTTTTTTTCCTTTTTTTTTTTTTTTCTTCTTCTTCTTCTTTCTTTTCTTCCTGATAAAGCCCACTGGACCTGGTTCTACCTGGACCAAACAGAGATCATAAAGGGTAAACAGACACCTAAACCCTTTCTTCATTAATATTGATTTCTCTTTGTCTTGTGAATTTCTACCTTTTATTGTTTTTCTGCTTCTTTCTTTTCTTCCTGATAAAGCCCGCTGGACCTGGCTCCACCTGGACCAAACAGAGATCATAAAGGGTGAACAGACACCTAAACCCTTTCTTTATTAATATTGATTGCTCTTTCTCTTGTGACTTTCTCCCCTTTTTTCTTTCCTTCTTTCTTTCTTTTTTTCTCTGCTAAAAGCCCTCAGGTCCATGCTCCATCTGGACCAATCAGGGATTATTAAGGGTGAAAAGCCATCTAAACCCTTTCTTCTTATTATTATTATCATTTTTTTTTCTTTTTTCCTTTTGATTTTTTTGTTTGTTTGTTTGCTTTTTTGTTTTTTGTTTTCGTTTTTTTTTTTTTTTTCCTAAAAGCCCACGGTCCAGAATACATCCAGACAGCCCAAATAAAGGACACACCAAGAACAGCAAGTGGAGAAAATCCGGGAGATGGCAACATTGAACTCCACAAATCTCCTATCACAGAAGGGTGCTCAACTAAGGCAACGAAGCAAAACAGGTTAACCCAAGGAAAAAACAAAAATAAATAAATAAAATTAAAAGCAAGCAAGAACAGACAACCAAAATGGGGAAAAAAAGAATCAGTCCATCGCCAAAAGGAAAGGAAGAATCACCAGAAAGACCACAAAATGAAACAGAGGCACCTGGAATATCAGATAAGGAATTCAAAAGAATGATGATAGAGAAGCTCAGTGAGATCAGCCACATCAAAGAAAACTATAAACAACTCCAGGAGAACTACAAAGGACTCCAGGGAAGTTACAAAGAACTCCAGAGAACTTACAAGGAACTTACGGAGAACTACAACAGCATGAAAAAGGACATGGAAACGATCAATAAGTGCCAGGAGGAAATGAAGAATACAATTTCTGAACTGAAGAATACAGTAGAAGCAATCAACAGTAGGCTAGAGGAAGCAGAGGACTGGATCAGCGAGTTGGAGGATAATGTAGACAAATACTCCAAGACAGTACAACAAAATTAAAAAAGGCTGAATAAAACTGAGGAGGGGTTAAGAGAGCTGCAGGACAACATGAAACGTAACAATATCCGTATCATAGGGATACCAGAAGGAGAAGAGAAATAAGGAATGGAAAACCTGTTCAAAAAAGTCATGATAGAAAATTTCCCTAACATGATAAGTGAAAACATGAATCCAGTTCAGGAAGCACAGAGGGTCCCAATGAGGATCAACCCAAAGAGACCAACACCAAGGCACATTATTATTAAAATGGCGAATTTCAAAGACAAAGAGAGAATCCTAAAAACATCAGGAGAGAAAAGACAAATAATATACAAAGGGGCTCCAATAAAGTTATCAAATGATTATTCAACAGAAACAATTCAAGCCAGAAGGGAATGGCAACAAGTATTTCAAGTCATGGTAAACAAAGGCCTGCAACCAAGAATACTGTACCCAGCAAGGCTCTCATTCAAGATAGAAGGAGAAATAAGGAGCTTCCCAGACAAAAAAAAAAAAGACTAAAAGAATACATCTCTACCAAACCAGCATTGCAAGAAATGCTAAAGGATCTACTCTAAAAATAAGTAAACAAATAAAATGAAGACACAGAGAAAGCCAAAGAGGAATACAGATACAAAGGGAGAAAATGGCAATGAATAAGTATCAATCAATAATAACCTTAAATGTAAATGAATTAAATGCACCAATAAAAAGACATAGGGTAGCCAAATGGATAAGACAACATCACCCACATATATGCTGTCTTCAAGAGACCCACCTCAGAACAAAAGATCAACACAGATTGAGAGTGAAGGAATGGAAAACTATATATCAAGCAAATGGACACGAAAAAAAGCCTGAGTAGCAAAACTGATTTCAGATAAAATAGATTTTACAATGAAGGCCATAAAAAGGGACAAAGATGGACATTTCATAATACTTAAGGGAACAATCCATCAAGAAGAAATAACTTTGATAAACATATACGCACCCAACATAGGAGCTCTGAAATATATAAGGAAAGTCTTGGAAGACTTTAAGAAAGACACACTAATAGTAGGGGATTTTAATACCCCACTATCAACAATGGACAGATCTTCCAAACAAAAATTCCCCAGAGATGTTGGGGCATTGAACAACACTCTACAGGAAACGGACCTAACTGATGTATACAGAGTCTTTTACCCCAAAGAAGCAAAATACACATTCTTTTCAAATGCACATGGAGCATTCTCCACGATAGACAACATGGTATGTCACAAGACAAGTCTCCACAAATACAGGAAAATTGAAATCATACAAAGTATCTTCTCAGATCACAATGGATTGAAACTAGAAACCAATCTCAAGGGAAAACCCCAAAAATTCTCTAACTCATGGAGACTGAATAACATGTTTTTAAGCAATGAAGGGGTCAACAATGAGATCAAAGATGAAATCAAAAAGTTACTGGAAGCAAATGACAATGAACACACAACAGCCCAAAATCTATGGGATACAGCAAAGGCAGTTCTCAGGGGGAAATTTATAGCAATACAGGCCTTCCAAAAAAGGTTACAAGAAGTTTATCAAAACGACCTAACCACAAAGCTGCAAGAACTAGAGGAGCAACAACAAACAAAGCCCAGAGCAAGTAGAAGGAAGGAAATCATCAAGATCAGAGCAGAACTAAATAACTCAGAGATTC
>PVIW01015122.1:0-20838 GCA_004026585.1 Noctilio leporinus | reverse complement strand
CCAGGACGCGGCCCCAGCACTTCTGCAGGGCAGCCCGCAATTTCGCTGGTCCCTGTGACGACTGGTCCCGCCCCTGCAGTTCCGGGAGGAGGCCGGGCCTGTCAGTCAACACTGTCCGGGGTCCGCCTACACTGTCCCGCCCTTCCGGGGTGGGCACCACGCCCCCAAGCCAACCAGCTCTCCTCGGAGTCCTTTAAGCTGCCTCTGTGATGAGCCCCTCCCAGGCGTGGGCGGTGCGGCCTTTGTCTCCGGCAAAGGCGGGTCTCCTGCCACTAGTTCCGGCTCGCCGGCTCGCCGGCTCGCTGCTTGGAGCTTCCCGTGGAGCCTGGGGGCCTGTGTGGTTGCACAGGGCTGGGCCTCCCCCCTCGCAGGGGCTTCTAGCTGCTGTTTCCCCAGTGGCCCAGCAGCTCCGTTTTCGGCCCTGTCGCTGCCCTGGCCGGTGCACTTCCCGCTCCCCCGCTCTGGCTTCCCGCAGGACTCTTCTCCTCCGCCTCTAGCTGCGCGGGCTCGGAGTCTCCTCTCCCCGTTGCCGGAGTGAGTTTCTCACAATCCCTCCCCTGCAAGAGTTCAATTCCGCGTTCCCTATGGCGTTTGCCCTCTGCCCGTACTTCACTGCTGAGACTTCCAGCCGCCAGCGAGCCCGGAACTGGCCCCAGTCAAACGCGCCCCTCTGGGCAGAGCCGCCCATGCCCAGAGCCGACCTCGGCCCGCCGGCCGGTCGGTCGGGAACACCTCACCTACTGTCCTGCTGGCCTCCTCTGTCTCTGGGCTCTGCTCCCCTGTGTCCAGATGCTGCCCGTTCCAATTCCTAGGGTCCTGAAGACGTCTCACGCTCCCTATCCTGTCCTCTAGCTGCTTTGGTACTCGAGAACACCATCAGCACTGCTCTCTACTCTGTCGCCATCTTGGAGATCTCCCACTTTTATTCTTAAAGGTTCCTTTAAGAGATTAGGTATATTCTTATTGAGGATCCCTTGTATGGCATGTGTTGCTTATACAATTTATTTTTGTCTTTCAGCAGTTTGATAAGTACTGATCTTTATTAGTTTATTTACTGTGAGTTTATTGAACATTTTGGATGTATAGATTGTCTTTTTTCCTTTTTATCTTTTTTTTTTTTTTTTTTTTTAAAGATTGAGAAAGGTAGGGACAGAGGCAGAGAGGGAGAGAGAGACATCAATGTATGATTGCCTTTCACCTGCCTCCAGCTACAGACCTGGCTTGCAACCTGGTTATGTGCCCTGGCTGGGAAATCAAACCAGCTACCTTTGGGTTCACAGGCCAGCGCCTTATCCACTGTGCCATCAGCTAGGACTAGATTGTCTTTAATGACATTTATTAAGTCTTTGACTCCTTTGATATTTATTTTGCTCTTTTATCTCTGTCCTCTTCTTTTGGTGTTCCCACTGTATACATACGTTGATGTGTTTGAAAATGCTTCCACAGGTCTCTGAAGCTCCGTTTATTTTAATTTTTTTTCCTGTTTTTTTCAATTGGGTAATCTCAATTGATCATTCCTAAATTTGCTGATTTCTCTACTTGCTCAAGTCTTTACAGGAATCCCTCTAAGGAATTTTTCATTTTATTTAACGTACACCAAAATTTTAATAATTTTGTATTTTCTACCTCTTCTTTTGTGAAATATTAAAATATTGTGGAAATATTTAAAATATTTTCATTTGTCTGAAAATATTTTAAATAGCTGATAAAAAGTCTTTGCCAGTATAGTTCAACATTTTGTCAGGGACAGTTTCTGTTTACTTTCTTCTTCATATGCTTTAGCTCCTTTTGTACGTTATTCATTAACTTTTCCTTTGAAGTCATTGTATTGTTTTTGCCCGTTAGACAGTTGAAGTGTTTAAAATATTTTCAGTGAATGGTCGCCAAATCAGTCAAATCAAGGTAGCCCTTTGAGTAAGGTTTTCTAGGGAAATGCCATATAGATCAAATTATGACAATGATCTGTGGGATAGGACATTGGCTTAAAACTCTGGTCTGGTCTTTTCAATGACTTTAAAGCTGCTTCTTTTAAAAAAAAAATTTTTTTTTAAAGATTTTATTTATTATTTCCAGAGAGAGGGGGAAGGGAGAGAGACAGAGAGGGAGAGAGACATCAATGTATGGTTGCCTTTTACCTGCCTTCAGCTACAGACCTGGCTGGAGACCTGGCTTGCAACCTGGTTATGTGGCCCTGGCTGGGAATCGAACCAGCGACCTTTGGGTTCGCAGGCCGGCACCTTATCCACTGAGCCACCAGCCAGGGCTTAAAGTGGCTTCTTAAAATAACTAATTGTAATCTGTTAGGTTTTTCTCTTTAGTGAGGAGCTAGGAAGAGGAAGATATGGTAATCGAGTAAGTTAAAATGCAACAATGACTGTTTTTCTTACCAAGATACAGTTATTTTCCATGATTTCCTACATGATTTCCCTACAGAGGATTATTCCAAGCTTTTGGCTAATTTCCAGAGTCATGAAAAAGTTTACTTTGACAATTTGGGGTAGTCCTATTTCTTTTATATATGGGAAAAGGATTTTCAGAGATCTTTATCATTTCCTCTGATCTCAGTCTCAATGATCTTTTTAAGAGATTTAAGTAATGAAAAATATTTTATAGATTTATGTGGCTACCATTTCTGCTGTCCTCTATTCCCTATACTAGTAAATATTTGAATATATCATTTTCCTTCTGCATGAAAGACTTCCTTTAATGTTGTTTCCTTTAGTATGGGTTGGCTTATGATGAATATCTTCAGATTTATATATCTGAAATTGTCATTTTCTTGCCTTTTTTAAAAACTAATGATTTACTTTGTAAAATAGATATTAAAAGAAATAACCTTAGAAAATTTTTGTGAATTTTAAAACATTAATTTGAATAATCATTTATATATAGTCTGGCTACATAAGAGTTTCACTACCCCAGGGTAGTCCTTCATGTTATTCCTTACCTTTAAACTTTATACCCTCCCATATATTTCCATTATTTACTTTTCTTTTTTCCCTTGTCATTGGTTTTTGGTTTTCAAAATGTCATATAAATTGAATCATACAGTATATAGAGTTTTGAGACTGGCTTCTTTTATACAAGCCCTGGCTGGTGGTGCAGTGGATAAGGCACTGGCCTGGGAACCCAAAGGTTACTGATTTTATTCCCTAGCCGGGGCACATAACCAGTTTATAAGCCAGATCTCTAGCCAGGTCCTTAGCTGGAGGCAGGTGAAAGGCAACCATACACTAATGTCTCTCTCTCTGCTTCTCTCCCTAGTTTTTGTCTATTTAGCAAGATTTTAAAAATACATATATAAGGTCCTGAATGGTGGCACAGTGGATAAGGCACTAGCCTTTGAACCCAAAGGTTGCTGGTTCGATTCTCAGCCAGGGCACATAAGCAGGTTGCAAGCCAGGTCTCCAGCCAGGTCCGTAGCTGGAGGCTGGTAAAAAAGGCAAGCATACATTGATGTCTCTCCCTCTCTGCCTCTCTCCCTTCCCCTCTCTCTAAAAATAATAAAAAAAAAAAAATACATATATAAATATGTTAAGAAAATTTGCTGGCACTCTAATGTGAAATTTAAATTTTAATAAGCATTTAATTTTTTAAAATAAGTTTTATTTTTACTGAATAGCATAAAATGCTGCTAACCTGGTTTTATTTCAGATGTTAGTTGCACTCTTACTTTACCTGAACTATGGTGGGTCTACACATATTAAGGGAATTGCTGTTATGCTATCTCTGAGCTGATATAATCAGGATTGCCCATTTAAAAAAAATAATTAATGATAGCTCTTTATTTTCACAGGCTTTTGGAAATGCAAAGACAGCTCATAATAACAATTCAAGTCGTTTTGGCAAGTTTATTCAAGTAAATTACCAAGAAACAGGCACTGTACTTGGGTAAGTAGCTATGTCAGGCTTTGGAGCAAGTTTATTTTATTTATTTATTTTTATTATTCAATTATTATTTTTTTAAATTTAATTTTATTGTTGTTGTATTACATCCATCCCCCTTTTGCTCCCCTCTGTCCCCCTCCCCACCCACCCATTCCCCTCCAAAGTCAGTCCCACCTGTTGTCCTGTCCATGATATATTTTTATTATTTCCCCTTTATAAACAATAGATTATTCATTAGCTCTTTAATGAGAATAGGGACATTGACGTCTGCATTACATTTTTTCTTTTCAACACTTTTTATAAAAATTTAAATGAGATAATTCCAAGAACAGTATAACATACATGCACCTTTAACTTAAATTTATCAACAATTTGCTGCATTTGCTTTTTTTCTATTACGCATACATTTATTTTTAAAAATTGTGTTTGAGTAAGCTGAGCATATAACTTGAACCTGTTACTACTGTATTTCCTAAAGCAACCACAACCACATTTACCTACATTGTGATGTTATTATACCCAAGAAATTTACAGTCTATAACCAGAGTCTTCTGGTTGTACCAGCAGTATTTTAAATAACTTTTAACTAATAGACTTTATTTTTAGAGAGATTTTAGGTTTATGACAAAAATGGATAAAAGGTGTAGAGTTCCCATATAACTCTTTGCACTATTCCGTTTCTCCTATTAATGTTTTGCATTAATGTGTTCCATTTATGTTGTATACTGTATTCTATAGGCTTTGACAAATGTATGAAGACGTATATTCACTATTTATTCACTATTTATAGTAGCATATGGAATAGTGTGTTTCCTTCACCAAATTAGGGAATTGTTTTTCATTACTTTTTCAAATTTCTTGTTCCTTCTCTTCTGGTACACCTTATGATGCGAATGTTGGAACGCTTGAAGTTGTCCCAGAGGTGCCTTACACTGTCCCCATTTTTTGGATACTCTTTTCTTTTTGTTGTTCTGATTATTTGTTTTTTGCTTCCTTATGTTCTCAATCATTCCCTTGATTCTTGGCTTCATTTATTGTACTATTTCCCTGTAAATTGTTCTTTATTTCAATTAGTGTATTCTTCATTTTATGCCTGTATCTTTTTTATGCTCTTGAGGTCCTCATTAAATTCCTTGAGCATTCTTATAACCACTGTTTTGAACTTTGCATCTGATCGATTGCTTATCTCCATTTTGTTTCGTTCTTTTTCTGGAGTTTTATTCTGTTTTTCATTTGGTCCATGTTTCTTTGTCTCCTCATTTTGGCAACTCCTCAAAGCCCCCCATGATTTTTTAAAATGTCTATGTCTCTGACCTTCCTACCAGTCTGGATTGATGTGGATTTTAAGATTCTGTAGATAGTGGGGCTTCTGTCAACTTGATTTCTGGTCATTCTGAGTGATGAGTGATGATTGTTCTGTAGTTTAGTTGTAATTTTGATAAGATTGTGCATTGAGGTGAGCTATGTTTATGTTATCATCTGTCCAGAAGTTGTTTGTTTCTTGTTGCATTTATTTCTGTATATTTTATTATTAAAAGTGAGATTTTTCTTTTGCATTATACCTTCAAATTACATCTTATTTGTATTTATATAAAGGCTACTAGTTTTTCTATTAACTTTATATCTTATCCTACTGAATTATTTTGTTGTGTGATTCTTTAAAACTTGTTTCTCTTACCTTTTTTAGGTATTAATCATATCTGCAAAAATAGAAATGTTTACTTTTTTCTGTTCTTATATTTCTGGTTGTTTTCTCTTTCTTTAAGATTTTATTTATTATTTTCAGAGAGAGAGGAAGAGAGAGAGGCAGAGAGGGAGAAAGACATCGATGTATGGTGGCTTTCCACCTGCCTCCAGCTATGGACCTGGCTGGAGATATGGCTTGCAACCTGGTTATCTGCTCTGGCTGGGATTCGAACCAGCAAACTTTGGGTTCGCAGGCCAGTGCCTTATCCACTGTGCCACTAGCCAAGGCCTCTGGTTATTTTCTGCCTTGTTTAATTCTGTACCTCTTATACTGTGATAATATTGATTCAGACTTTTATGTGAATGTTTCTATTTTTCTCTACTGAGTAAAATTCTGGATTTAGGACATTTTGTCATGTTAATGAGTTAAGGATCAATTGAAAAAAATTTTTGAGTATTTTCCCCAGTAATACTTATTTCATTTTATCAAAGGCCTTTTGGCATCTATGGAGATTAGCCTGATCTTCATTCTGAGATATATTAGTATTATTGTTACTCTCCTAATACTGTATTGTTTTGTATTCCTGGGAATAGAATCCTATTTGGTCACTACAAAGACTTACATAGGTACATGCATACATACTTACATACACAGGCATGTTTATATGCACATGCATTTACATTGCTGTTGTCTAGTTTTTATTTATGATTTTTGCATGTCAGTAAGTAAAATTGATATATATATATATGCTATTTTACTCATTTTCACCAGTCCTCCAATTTGTACTTTTAGAGAGGGAAAAGGAGAGAGGCTTCAATGTATGGTTGCCTTTCACCTGCCTCCAGCTACAGACCTGGATGGAGACCTAGCTTGCAACCTGGTTACGTGCCTTGGCTGGGATTTGAACCAGCGACCTTTGGGTTTGCAGGCCAGCATCTTATCCATTGTGCCACTAGCCAGGGCTTGATATGTATGCTATTTTAATTATGCTTAAGTTAAATTATTTTTGTATGTATGTGCATATTTATTTATTTATGAGTTTATTTGAGTCAACTGACAACACATGCTAGAAGTGAGAACTCAAGTACTTCTGCATTCAGGCTTTAAAATTTTGACCAAAACTATTTGTATTTTCTCCTTTTCTGATTTGCAGAATGTTAATTTCCAAAGGTATGTTTGGTACTTTTAGTCATAAAAGCAGGATGCAGTTAAGTCAGGCTGGTCCATCCTAGTATTTATGGTTGTGCTTCAGGAGAGTTTGTTAATAGGTAAAAGTGTGTATTATTGCTTTTTAACTTATAAAATACCATTATATATATTCATGGAATATTAAGACAGTTTTTAAGGAATAGCAGATGTATATTTTTGCATTTTATTAAATTCACTCTTGTCTGTCTTACATGATTACCTAAAAAGTAGCCATTAAACAAACACTTACGGAGTTTGTTTTGAGTACCAGGTACTGTGCTAAGTTTGAAGGTATAAAAACATGTAGACATGTTCTCTGTCGTTAAAGTTCTCATAGTCTCTTTGCGAAGGTGGATATTTACACAAGGCATTTAGAGAAAATGAGATAAATATAATGATTGTATGTATCTGGAGGACTTCAAAAGAAAAGGTGATTTTAAAAATCTTGGGTCTTAAAAATTTGCCAAGGAGAAATCACGTTACTGATTGAGGAACTTGCATTAGCAAACGAATGGAATTATGATAAGATGTTGGTGTACTTGAGGTTAGTTCAGTGGCTAATACTTTATGGGCACAGTGGTCATTTAGTTTCATATTGTATAAAAAGCTTTAGTGCTTACAATTTATCCTCTGACACTGGGAAGCAGATTTTTAAAATTTTATTAAAAAAAATAGCAAACATACAAAAAAGTAAAGAGAATAAATAGTATAAGGAAGTCCCACTCAGATTCAACATTATCAGATTTTTCCATATTTACTCCATCCTTTCTCTCTCTATGCGGATGTATTTCAAAAGCAGTCCCAGATAGGTATAACATTAATTCATCCCTACATACTTACATACTTTAGTATAAGGAACAAATGAAAGTAGAGGAATAACATAATTCGATCTTATTTAATAGGTAGATACCGCTCATAGGTAACTCATAGATTGAAAGGGAGGAAAGACACATGACCCAGGAGTATGTTATTGCCATGCAGGGTGGATGTTAAGAATATATATAACACAGTAGTTTATGTTAGTCTCTTTCTCCTATTTTAAAACAGTAAGAGCCTGTTTCAGTAGTTTAGATAAGAGGTGATAATGGTAATTCAGAAGTGATAAATTTTAATTACTGGTGGTATTAGTGGTAATGAATTTGCAAAGAAGGCACAGTTGAGCTTCATTTTAATAAATGAATGTAATCTACTGGACAGAAAGTGGGAAGAATTTACAGAATTAGAAATGTAATACAACAACAATAAAATTAAAAGAAAAAAAAAAGAAGTGGAAGGGAGACCATAAACAGTATACACAGGAGTGAATCTCATGTTTGAGGGAATAGCCTGTCTTTGGACATGACTGAAATGCAGAGCATGTAGTGGGAGGGAATTGAGAAGAATAAGAGCTCAAGCTAGATTTTGACCCCAAAGAGGATTGTGCTAAGTAATTTGGGTTCAGTAGTCTAAAACTTTAAAATTTAAGAACCTCTTTTTCTTCTTAGAGTTTAACTGATTGCTTCAATTTGGGTAAGAGATATTAAAGACTTGATGTGTACGGACTATATAAAGAAACACAATGTTTAAGTTCTTCATACTTGGAGGATGAATCCCATTTTTCTGGCACATGGTATATTGGTCCTTCTTGATCTAGTCCACTTGCCTATTTCATTCTCTAGCATGCTAATTAACTATCTTTCCTGAAGTTGATAGGTACCTTACTGCTCTTATATCTTTACATAAAGGCAGTTGTCCTTGCCTTATTATGGTCAATCTTTTAGATTTCAGAGTCATATAGTCACTAGATATATTTAATGAATATTTACTATGCACTCTGTATTCATTCTCTGAAGGAATTCTTCCTTACATCTTTTTTCCTTCTTTGATTGAAACTTATGTATGTCTCCAGGTATACATAGTAATTTTATATTAATTGCTCTATAATAAACCCAGTCAGTTCAGTACGATAGCTGCTAGTTTACTTATTTCCTCCACTAGTTTGTAAGCCTCTTGAGAATAGGTAATGTGCCACTTATTTCTTTGTTTGAATAATGCTTAGCACAGTGCACAATTAATGAATACTTACTGAGTAAATTAGTAAATAATAAATATATTGATTCAAAATGTGGCAATAGCCTGAATATGTAAAGAAAGTATATCTTTGAGCCTTGCTTAATAGTCTGACTGAAGTATATTATCTGAAAGATAATATATATAATGTGCTATATATGAGCCTGGAGAGAAAATAAAGTATGTATCATGGGAAGTTCTTGTGTGCTGTGTTTTGAACTTCTGCCTTTATTTTGCTTTATTGAAAACAAGAAAAAAAAACAAACAAACCAGACAAACAAAAAAAAAGATTTATGAGGTTAGGAATCTAACATGGATAACATGATAACAGTGTCCCTAACAAAATAATGGTAAAGGTACCTGAAATTATCTGGATAGCCTTCTTTATACTTTATTGTCTTCTCTGAAAAAAATATTTGTCTACTTTATATTGATTATATTAACCAATTTTATTTTTCTTTTAGTGCCTATGTTGAAAAATATCTACTGGAGAAGTCCAGACTCGTTTACCAAGAGCATAATGAACGGTACATATTTTCACTTGTATAATTATTTAGATCAAGTTAACATTTGTATAATGAGGATTGACTTTTTAGGATCTTTGTATATTGTGATCTTTAATTCAATCTATACATGTATAGCTTTACGTATGATTGCTATTTGTTTCATGGGCATAACATTGCACTTTTTCTGAAGCTGCTAGGAGATTTTTTTAATGGGTATAGAGAACTCTTGCCCTTTCTAAATTCTCACCAACTACCAGAACAAGAAAACAGTGGTAACTTTGTTCTCTTTTAGCATTGTGCCTTTCTGCCATTTTCTATATCTTAATGTTCTTTCTCTAGTTTGAGGAAAGTTTTTAATAAAGCTCTTAATTTCATTATAATATTTGAGGTACATGGGACTTAAGTGATGAAGGAACCAAATATTGGAGATACTATTTGCTTCATGTTACAGTGAGGGAAAATTAAGAGCCATAGTTTAAAGTTAAATAAGACTTACACATTCAAATACTAGATATGCCTTTGGCATCTAACTTAATTTCTCTACTTTTTAGATCTCTATCTTCATTTTACAAATAGAAAACTATCCTAGCCCTGGCTGGTAGCACAGTGGATAAGGCGCCGGCCTGCGAACCCAAAAGTCGCAGGTTTGATTCCCCAGCCAGGAGGGCACATAACCAGGTTGCAGACCAGGTCTCCAGTCAGGTCTGTGGCTGGAGGCAGGTGAAACGCAACCATACATTGATGTCTTTCTCCCTCTCTGCCTCTCTCTCTTCCTCTCTTTCTAAAAATAATGAAATAAAATCTTAAAAAAATAAATAAATCTTTAAAAAAAGAAAAAAAGAAAAAAAGAAGAAAACTATCCTAGAGTTGTTTAGAAGATTGAATGAAATACCATTTATAAAATGTTATATATAACAAAAGTTCAGTAATTAATAGCTAACATTATCATAATGAATTACCTGTAAGGTTAGGACTAGAGCAAAGACTTTTTTGTCACTTTTTTTTTTTTTTTTTTTTTTTAAAGATTTTATTTCATTATTTTTTAGAAAGAGGGGAAGGGAGAGAGGCAGAGAGGGAGAAAGACATCAGTGTATGGTTGCGTTTCACCTGCCTCCAGCCACAGACCTGACTGGAGACCTGATTTGCAACCTGGTTATGTGCCCTGGCTGAGGAATCGAACCAGCGACCTTTGGGTTCACAGGCCGGCACCTTAACCACTGTGTCTGTCACTTTTTTTTTGTGGCTTAGCACATGAGAAAATCTGAATTAAAGGTGTTTCAAAATGAAGGGAAGAGGGTTTCAGAAAGAGAATAGCTTTATAAAGACTTGCAGAGCTAATAGGTACTGCTATTAGAATGTTATTAGTAACTTTTTCTAACACATTTAATGGAGTGGTAGGATATAAATCTGATTTCCTTAGTTTGGAAGAATCCATGATAAGTGGCAATCCAGAGCTTATTAACTGATTTTCTGTTATTTTATTGGATTTGATTTGCAGATGTATGTATAATCCTTGCATGTTGCTGGATTTGACTCGACACTGTTTTTTTTTTTAAGATTTTATTTCATTATTTTTAGAAGGAGGGGAAGGGAGAGAGGCAGAGAGGGAGAGAAACATCAATGGATGGTTGTGTTTCACCTGCCTCCAGCCACAAACCTGACTGGAGACCTGGTTTGCAACCTGGTTATGTGCCCTGGCTGGGGTCGATAGTGTTTTATTGAAGTTTTTTTTGGTATCTGTATTCACAAAAGATACTGCTAAAAGATTTTTAAGAAAACTTTTGATATCTTTTTCTGATTTTGCTCTCAGGATACTACTGGATTATAAAATAAGATGGGAAGAGTTTGTGAAGGATTGAATTAATTTTTCCTGTTTGGTAGAATTTACCAGTGAAGCCATCTGGTCTGGGTTTTCATTTGTGGGAAATTTTGATTACTAGTCTCTTTAGATTTTAGTTTCTACTTGAGTCAGATTTGGCACTTTTTGTTTTAAAGACTTTTATTTAAAACTTTTTAGAGAGAGGGGAAGGGAGGAAGGAAGAAAGGGAAAGAAACATCAATGTATGATTGCCTTTCACCTACCTCCAGCCATGGACCTGTCTCGAGACCTGGCTTACAACCTGGTTATGTGCTCTGACTGGGGATTGAACCAGTGACCTTTAGATTTGGTACTTTTTATCTTTCTAGGAATTCCATCCAAGTTATCTGATATTTTGGCAAAACTATTGTTTGTAGTATTCCCTTATAACATTTTTTTTTCTATAAGATTTTTAATAATGTCCCCACTTTCACTCCTGAATTTGAGATTTACCCTTATTTTAACTCATTCAGGTTGATATAACAAAATAGCACAGACTGTGTAGCTTATAAACAACAAAAATTTATTTCTCACAGTTCTACGAGAGACTGGGAAGTCTTAAGATCAAGGTGCCAGCATGGTTGGTGACAGCCCTCTTCCTGGGTAATGTGGTAGAAGGGGATAGGGAGCTCTTCTGGATCTCATTTTTATAAGAGCAGTAATCCCATTAATGTGGGCTCCACTCTATGACTTAATCACCTTCCAAAGACTCCACTTCCACCTCCACTTTCTGGAGTTATGATTTCATCATAGGAATTTGAAGGGTACACCTTTAGACCATAGCAACCTGCCCTCTCTTTCCAAAGGACCAAGCTTTGGTTTCATTGATTTTTATTTTTCTTGCTCTCTCTCTTTATCCCTGTTTTCAGTTTTATTCCTGCTGTTCTACTTACTATTATTTCTTTCTGCTTGCTTTGGCTTTAGTTTGCTTCTATTTTTTCCCCCCCTAATTTCTTAAAGTGGATGATTAGGTTATAGATTTGAGATTTTCTTTTTCATCAATATATGGTTCCCTTTTACCTGCCTCCAGCTGGGGACCTGGCTGGAGACCTAGCTTGCAACCTGGTTATGTGCCCTGACTGGGAATCGAACCAGCAACCCTTGGGTTTGCAGGCCAGTGCTCAGTCCACTGAGCCACACCATCCAGGGCTAGATTTGAGATTTTTAAATAAGAGTTTACAGCTATGAAGTCCCACTGAACACTGTTTTTCAATGTTTTTGTATGTTGTATTTTTGTTTTCATGCATCTCAATGTATTATTTTCTATTCCTATGTGGTTTCTTCTGTGACCCATTGGTCATTTGGTAGTGCATCTGTGAATTTTCACATATTTCTGAATTTTAGAAATGTTTGTTACTGATTCATAAGATGGTAAGAGAATATACTTTGTATGATTTCAGTTTTCTTACATTTATTGAGACTTTTTTTATAGTCTGATATTTTCTATTCTAGAGTGTATTTTATGGGTGCATTAGACTATGTATATCCTCCATTTTTGGATGAAGTATTCTGTAGATGTCTGTTAGGTCTAGGTGGAATGTAATATTCCCAAGTCCTTTATTTCCTAGTTGATCTTTTATTTATTATTGAAAGGGGTGTGTGTGTGTGAGAATTATCTTAGTACTGTTACTGAATTGCTTATTTCTTCCTTCATGTAATTATATCTTTAAAAAAAAATCAATTCTGCCGGTTATCTACCTTGGGACTAGAGTGTTTAATCCACTTACCTCATATATTTGATGTAATTATTAGATAGGATTTATGAATATTATTCTATTTGTTTTGTGTATGCATTTATGTTTTTGTTTCTCTGTTCTATCATTGCCTTCTTTTGTATGAAATAATGTTTTTTAGTGTACCATTTAAATTTCATTAAAAAATTATACAGTTGATTCTTGAACAGCATGGGTTGAACTACATGAGTCTTATATACTTAAAAGCACATTTTTTCAATAAATACATACAGTACTATAAAATGTATTTTCTCCCCCTATGATTTTCCTAGTAACACTTGCTTTTCTCTCATTAAGCATTTCTCATGAGGACTCTTGACTAGCTATGATGTCTTTCAGGTTTTGTTTATTTGGGAATGACCTAATTTCTTTTATTGCAAAAAGTTATTTATATTAAATTTGTTGGTGATATTGATTAATAAATTATGTAGGTTAAAGTATATAATTCTTTGATACATGATCTGTATATTGGATTGTGTGCCTATCACCAAAAGATGGGTCTCCGTTTGTCATCATATATGACCCCTCCACCTTTCACTATTCCCTTACCTCCTTTCCTCTAGTAACCACCATACCATTGTCTGTGTCTATGAGTTTTTGTTTGTTTGCCTTATTTATTCCTTTGTTGCTTTTAATTTTATATTTCACATATGAGTGAAATTACATGGTTCTTGACTTTTTCTGTCTGATCTTGCTTAGTATGATGTTATCTAGATCTATCAGTGTTGTTGTAGATGGCAGTATTTCATCTTTTCTCATGGCTGAGTAGTAGTCCGTAATATATAGGTATCACATCTTCTTTATCCTATCAATTATTTTATTTATTTATTTTTAAAAATATTTTATTTATTATTTCCAGAGAGAGAGGGAGAGAAGGAGAGAGGCAGAGAGGTAGGGAAACATCCATGGACCTGGCTGGAGACCTGGCTTGTAACCTGGTTATGTGTCCTGGCTGAGAATCGAACCAGCAATCTTTGGGTTTGCAGGTTGGCACCTTATCCACTGTGCTACCAGCCAGGGCCTTCAATTATTTTTTTAAATTTAATTTTATTGTTGTTGTATTACATCCATCCCATTTCCCCTCCCTTCTTTCCCCTTCCCCACCCATCCACTCCCCCACAAAGTCAGTCCCACTTGTCCATGTGCATAGTTCTTCCATGCTAGATCCTTGACTAAACTGCTCCAGTTCTTTGCTTCCTTCTTCCCCCTCCCCCTCCCTTCTACATACTGAAGGTCTGTACCTTGTATTCACGTCTCTGAATCTGTTTTGCTTGTTTGTTGTTTTGCTCATTAGTGTCCTGTAATTGGTGATATCTTATGGTATTTGTCTTTCACTGACTGGCTTATTTCACTAAGCATAATACTCTGCAGTTCCACCCATGTGTCGCTATATCCCATCAACTGTTGAGGGGCACTTAAGTTGTTTGTTTTGCTGGGCATATAATTCTTGATTGATAGGTTTTTCTTTTTCCTTTCAGTATTTTGAATTTATCTTTCTGGCATGGTTTCCAGTGAGAAGTCAGTTGGTAAATATTATATTCAGATTTCTTCAGGCAGTTCTCCAGTGGTTCTTTGAAAAACTTGTCTTTTGTAGCAGATCAACCTAATACATAGGAACAAACATAGAGAGGTGGCCTGAATGAGGAGAAAAAGAAGCATCCTGAATGAAAGAATAGGAGAGAACTCCAGAAAAAGAACTAAGTGAAATGGAGGCAAGCACTCAACCAGATGCAGAGTTTAAAACATTGGTATAAGGATGCTCAAGGAACTTAGGGGAAGAAGTGATGAACTCAGTAAGTACTTGAACAAAGAGAGAATAAGCATAAAAAAGGAGCTAAAAACCATAAAAAAGAATCAGTCATAAATGAAAAATATAATAAATGAGGAATACATTAGGAGTAATCAATATTAGTGAAACAGAGAATCAGATCAGCAACTTGGAAAACAAGGTAATGGAAAACATCCAATTGGAACAATAAAAAGAAAAGGATAAAAAAATATGACGATACCTTAAGGGACCTCTGGGACTTCTGAAGCAACGTCAGGTGTTAGAAAATTTGCATCATAGGTGTACCAGAAGGAGAAGAGAGAGAGCAATGGATTGAGAACCTATTAGAAATAATGATGGAAAACTTTCCTAACATGGTGAAGGAAGTAAACACAGATGTCTAGGAAGTATAGACAGTCCCAAACAAGATGAATCCAAAAATGCCCACAGCAGGACACTTCTTAATTAAAACACCAAAAGTAAAATACAAAGAGTAGAGAAAAGCAGTTATTAATCTAAAAGGGAGCTCCCATTGAGCTGATTTCTCAACAGATGTTTTCAGGCTAGCAGGAATTTGTATGAAATATTCAAAGTGATGAAAAGCAAGCACCTACAACCAAGACTGCTCTGCCCAGTAAGGCTGTCATTTAAAATTGAAGGAGAAAAAAAAGTTGAAGAAGATACAAAGCATTCCAGAGAAGAAAAAGCTAAGGCGTTTACCACCATTAAACCACTATTAAAAGAAAAGTTAAATGGACTTATTTAAGAAGAAAAAGGCAATAAAAGAACATAAACATGAATAATAAATGGTAATAAATGCATAACTATCAATAATCATCATAAAATAAATGCATTAAATCCCCTAATCAAAAGACATAGAGTAGCTGAATGGATAAGAAAACAAGACCCATACAGATGTTGTCTATAGGAGTCTCATTTTAAATGGAAAGACACATATGGACAGAAAGAAAAGGAATGGAAAAATATGATTCATGCAAAGGGAAATAAAAAAGCTGGGGCACCAATACTTGTATCAGCCAAAATGGACTATAACAAAGGCTATAATGAGATAAGCACATTACATAATGATAAAAAGATCAATCCAACAAAAGGATTTAACTCCTGTAAACATTTACTCATGTAACAAAAGAGGACCTAAATATATAACACAAATATTGACACATAAAGGAAGAAATCCATAGTAATACAGTTATAGTATGGGACGTTAATACCCCATTGACTTCAGTGGCTAGATCTCTCCTGTGAAATCAACGAGGAAACCATGGCCTTAAATGACACATTCGATTAGAAGGATTTAATTGATATAGTAGATTTAATCATATCAAATATATTTCTAACCACAATGGTATGAAACTAAAAATTATATGAAAATAACTGAAAAGCACAGAAACACATGGAGGCCTAAATAACATGCTACTAATGAAAGAATGGGTTCAATGAGATCAAGGAAAATATCAAAAGATACCTTGAGACAAATGAAAATGAAAACAAAAGCCTAAATCTGTGGGACACAGCAAAAGTAGTCCTAAGAGGGAAATAAAAAGAAAAATCTCAAGTAAACATTCTAACTTACACCTAATGGAACTAAGAAAAGAACAACAGTGTTCAAAGTGAGTAGAAGGAAGGAAATAACAAAGATCAGAGTGGAACTAAATGAAATAGAGTCTTGAAAGACAATATAGAAGATCAATGAAACCAAGAGCAGGTTCTTTGATAAACAAGACTGATAAAGCTTTAATTAGACTCATTAAAAGAAAAAGAGAGGGGACCCAAGTAAATAAAACCAGAAATGAAAGGAGAGAATTGATAATGACCACAGAAATACAGAGAATTAAAAAAATACTGTGAAAAATTATATACTACCTGGACAATTTGTAAATATAGATACATTTCTAGAGAAACCATTTTCTAAAGCAAAATCAAGAAGAAACAAAATCTGAACACACTAGTTACTACTAATCAAATAACTCCAAACAAAAGTGTTGGACTGGGTGGCTTCACAAGTGAATTTCACCAAACATTCAAAGAAAAATGAACTGTAGTCCTCAAGTGATCCCAAAATATTCAAAAGAAGTCCAGCATTACCCTGATTCCAAAACCAGACGATGTTACCAAAAAAATAAATAAGTAAATAAAACAAGAAAGGAAAGGAAATTACAAGCCCCTATCTCTGATGAACATAGAAGCAGAAATTCTCAGCAAAATATTAGCAAACTTAATTCAGCGATACTTTAAAAGCATTACACATCATGATTTAGTGGGATTTATTCTGGCATTCAGGGTTGGTTTACTATGAAAATCAGTTCATACGGTAAACCATGTAAATGAAATTATAAAAAAATCATATGTTCATATCAATAGAGAAAAGCATTTAATAAAATCCAGTTTCCATTTATGAAAAATATACCTCTAAGCAAAGTGGGAATAGAGGGAACATACCTCACCATTATAAAGACTGTATATGATAAACCCATAGCTTACATCATGCTCACTTTAAAAAAAAATTTTTTTTTAAAGATTTTTATTATTATTTTTTTAGAGAGAGGAGAAGGGAGAGAGGCAGAGAGGGAGAGAAACATCAATGTATGGTTGCCTTTCACCAGCCTCCAGCTACAGACCTGGCTGGAGACCTGGCTTGCAACCTGCTCTGGCTGAGAATTGAACCAGCGACCTTTGGGTTTGCAGGCCGGCACCTTATCCACTGTGCCACCAGCCAGGGTGCTCATGCTCACTTTTGAAAACCTAGAAGATTTCTCTTTAAGGTTAGGAATAAGACAAAAATGTCCACTTTGACCACTTTTATTCAACATAGTACTGCCACAGAAGTCAGACAAGGAAAAAATATAAAATGCATTCAAACTAGAAATGAGGAAACAAAGCGGGAGTGATTTTCAGATGACATGATACGATACATAAAGAACTTTAACAATTCTATCAATAGACTCCCGGTCAAGATGGAGGCATAGTTAGACATGCTGTACTTAACTTGTGTAACCATAGAAAGAATTACAGTCAGATCTCAAAAAAAAGAGAAAAATCCAGAACCGTCAGAAATTTGAGCTGTATGGAAGCCTGACAACCAAGGATTTAAAGAAGTCACATTCATTCAGATGTGTAGGAGTGGTGGAGACACAAACGGGGTGAAGAGGCTGTGTGGCAGGCAAAGGTGGTGGTGGCAGAGCAAATGGTCCTACATTCATGTGTGGTGGATAAAAATTAGAAGCCATACTTTGGGAGCCAAGGATCCTAACCCAGGACAGATCACACAGCCCAGGGTTCCAGCACTAGGATACAAGCTTCATTACTTCTGGTCGTAAAAACCAGTGGGGTTGAGATGGCGGAAGAAATTGCTTAATGTTCACCACTAAAGGGACCACATGGACTTAGAACATATTAAACCCTGCCCCAGCAATTGGAAGGGCGCCCATCACATACAAGAGGTGAGTGAGGTGAATGAAAGTGTGGTGAGTGCTGGGTAGGCCTCCAAAAGTTAGGCAGTGGCATTGCTCCCTTTCCAAGCTCTCCCTCCTCCCACAGAGAGCCACAAAGCTATGAATCAGATGGCTCTGCCCTGGCAGTTACCTAAAGAGCACCCACACAGTTTACAGGTGCCTTTTCTACTTAGGCCATACTACTGAGGGAGTAAAAGCAACTCTGCCTAATACAAAGAAACAAACACAGGGAAACTGCCAAATTGAGGGGGCTGCCAAATTGAGGGGGCTGCCAAGTTGAGGAGGCCAAGAAACATGGCCCAAATGAAAGAACAGAACAAAACCCAAGAAAAATGAACTAAACAAAACGAAGATAACCAACCTAGCCAATGCAGAGTTCAGACTGCTGGTGGTCAGGATGCTCAGAGGACTCATTGGGCATGGCCACAAAATAGAGGAAGAAATACAGGTTACACTAAGTGAAATAAATAAAAAATATATACAGGAACCAGTAGTGAAGGGAAGAAAACCTGGATTCAGATCATAATTTGGAACAAAAGGAAGAAGTAAACATTCAACTAGAACATGAAGAAACAAGAATTCAGAAAAATGAGGAGAGGCTTAGGAACTTCTTTAGAACAACTTTAAACATATCAGCATCCAAATCAGGGGTGCCAGACGAAGAAGAGGAAGAACAAAATGTTAAAAACTTACTTGATAAAATAATGAAAGAAAACGTCCCTAATTTGGCCAAGGATATAGACATACAAGTCCAGGAAGCACAGAGTCCCAAACAAGCTAAACCCGAAGATGACCCATACCAAAACACATCATAATTGAAATGCCACAGGCTGAAGATAAATAAAAAGAGAATCTTAAAAGCAGCAAGAGAAAAGAAGAGTTACCTACAATGGAGTTCCCATAAGACTATCAGCTGATTTCTCAAAAGAAACTTTGCAGGCAAGAAGGGACTGGCAAGAAGTATTCAAAGTGATGAAAAGCAAGGACCTACAACCAAGATTACTTTATCTAACAAAGCTATCATTTAGAATGGAAAGGCAGAGAAAGTGCTTCCCAGGCAAGGTGAAGCTAAAGGAGTTCATCATCACCAAGCCCTTATTACATGAAATGTTAAAGGGATACATTTAAGTAAAAGAAGATCAAAACTATGAACAGTGAAATGAGAACAGACTCACAACTATCAATAACTAATCTAGAAAACAAAAATAAACTAAGCAAACAACTAGAGCAGAAACAGTATTATAGGTATAGATATTATTTGGAGGGCTATCGGCTGGAAGGGGGAAGGGGAAAAATAGGGGAAAAGGTACAGGGATTAAGAAGCATAATTGGTCGGTACAAAATAGGTTTTTTTTTGTTTTTTTGTTTTTTTTGTTTTAAGAATAGTAAAGGAAATGGGGAAAGCAAAGAACTTACATGGAATATGAACTAAGGGTTGGTTGTTGGAGGGAATGGGTGTACTGGGCAGAGGGAACTAAGGGGAAAAAATTGGGACAACTGTAATGGCATAATCAATAAAATAAATTAAAAAAGGGAAAAATAAAGATGCCACAAATAAATAATTAGAAGTGATAAATTGAATTTAGTAATGTAGCAGGATACAAAATTAATATTTAGAAATTGTTTGTGTTATATCTATAATGTACTATCAGTAAGAGAAAAACTAGGAAAAAATTTAATAGAGGAGATAAAAGACTGAAGAAAATAATGAAGATACTACAAATAAATGGAAGCATCTACTGTTCAAATGATTAGGAAGAATGAACATTGTTAAAATGTCCATAATACTCAAAAGAATTATATAGATTTAATGCAATTCCTAGCAAAATGCCCATGTGAGTTTTTTCACAGAGGTAGGGCAAATAATTCTAAAATTTATATGGAGCCACCAAAGTCCCTTGATTACAACAGCATTCTTGAGAAAGAAGAACAAACTTGGAGTTATATTACCTGATATTAAGCTATATTACAGTTGTATAGTAATTAAAATGGTACTGGCATGAAAACAGGCATATAGATCAATGGAAGATTTTAAATAAAGAGACTAGAAATAAATCCATGCTTATGTGGTCAATTACCATTGACAAAAGAGGCCAGAACATACAATGGCGTAAAGACAGTCTGTTTAATAAATGGTACTGGGAAAACTTTATAGATTCATGGGAAAGAATGAAACTGGATCACTTTCTTACAGCACATACCAGACCAAACTCATAATGAATTAAAAACTTAAATACAGGACACAAAACCCTATAACACTTAGTAGAAAATGTAGGCAATAAACCCTGACATCTTTCTTACTAATATATATTAGTAAGATTTTTGGATATGTCTTTATGGGTAAAGGAAACAAAAGAAAAAATAAACAAATGGGACTACATCAAACTAAAAAGTTTTTGCACAGTGAAGGAAACTGTGAACAAAATCAAAATACATCCTACGGAATGGGAGACGATATTCACCAATGATACATTTGAAAATATATATATATATATTTTTTTAAATTTTATTGTTGTTGTATTACATCCATCCCTTTTTTTCTCCCCACTGTCCCCCTCCCCACCCACCCTTTCCCCCCAAAGTCAATCCCACCTGTTGTCCATGTCCATGGTTCCTTTATACTAGGTTCTTGTCTAAGCTGCTCCCCTTCTTTGCCTCTGCCTCCCCCCTCCCCCCTACCCCTTTCCT
>PVIW01015121.1:0-20839 GCA_004026585.1 Noctilio leporinus | reverse complement strand
TCAATTTGTTGATGTGGTGTATTACATTGATTGATTTACAAATGTTGTACCATCCTTGCATCCCTGGGATGAAGCCCACTTGATCATGGTGTATGATCTTTGTAATATACTGCTGAATCCAATTGGCCAATATTTTGTTGAGAATTTTAGCATCTATGTTCATTAGAGATATTGGCCTGTAGCTTTCTTTCTTAGTTGTATCTTGGCCTGGTTTTGGGATTAGAATAATATTGGCCTCATAGAAAGAGTTTGGGATAGACTACAGTTCTTAAACAAACTTTACTTGTTTTTACATTCGCTCATTTTTTGGGAGATGTTGATGGTAGGGCTTTGTGTATAATTCTATGGAATTTTATCATATGTACATATTTGCCTAACTACTGCTACAATCAATACACAAACACATGAATTATATACAGTGAAGCCTTTGAATTGCTTAGCATAAAAGGTAGCATACAGCAGGAACTAATTAAATTTCCCCTGTTACGATTATTAGATGAAGTGAAATGATCTCGCTTATTTAATGCTGTCTAATTTCATGACGTACTTGGTTGATATAAATGGTATTTTAGAAGCTAAAACCAAGGCACTTTGTGTTAATCATATTTAAAATTATTTTCTTTTTAAAAAAATTTTATTGTTGTTTACAATTATTTTCTATATTCTATTATGCTTTGACATCCTGAGGTCTTGCAGACCTAAAGGCAGGCTGCCCCTCCTAAGGTTGGCTAGTTCCTAGAGATAGCAAACAACTTGCCCGGAAAAATGTGTTTGATATGCAAACTATACCCCCATCTGCCTCCTTTCATCAGGCTTCTGGAGTAATTTTCCAATACCCCCACCTGCTCCTCAGCTATAAATACTCATTTGTTCTTGCTGTGTTCAGAGTTGAGTCCCATTTCTCTCTTTTGTTGCAATGGTCTTGATAACTACATCTACCGCAATAGTCCTAAATAAAGTCTTCCTTGCCACGTTAGTAAGTAGTAAAATAATTTTTCCTTTAACAACCCCCAGACCCAGTCTATTCTAGACAGCAACTAAAGTGTGCTTCCAGAATTAAGGGAGCCTTGATAGGGGTCTTCTTCCTTGACTGCCTGGGGTGGAACTGTGAGGGGACCAAATGGAAGGGCATACCAATTTCTCCCAGTATTTCTGCCATTTCTTAGATGAAGAACAAAGAGAAGAAACCCCATTCTTAGATGCAGCAAAATTAGTGTAAGGGAAAACTTCATGAAATAGTTAAAGAAATAGACCACAATATGCCAGTAATCATTTAATTTATCCAAAACAAAGTTAATTAAATGAGGATTCTGAGATGGAACATACTTTCCAAATAAATGACTGCTCCCTGAGCTGTGTTTTCCTGATGGCAGCACTTATGAGAGTATGTCCCTATCACCTCTTGTCAGAGCCTGCGTGCCTCCAAGGTTGCAACAAGGCAACAAGGGAAGAGGGAGGAGTTGCCTACAGGATCCGGATGATCAGAACCTCTAGACAGTTTGTTGCCCCCCTGGATGACAACCCCAAGCAGAAAATAGCTCTCGAGCCAAGAACCTTTAGGAAATATTGATGCTTTATTGCCACCTTCTGGCCAAAATGTGTTTTGTGTTGTGTATTTATTCCTGCTGTCAGCTGATTTCAGTAGAAAGGATTTGAGAGAAATTAATCTATCAAATCAGCAATTCCACTTCCCAAGTGGCTACCAACATAGACTGACTATAACTCTTGAGAAATTTCCCAAGGATGTGCGTGCATATAGAATGCTTATTTATATCATACAACTAATGTAATTCTGAATATGTTAGGTTATAAAAGACATAATTATAATGTACAGGGTTTTCTTTTGATTAGTTTACAGAGTGCCTTCACATTTGGTTATTCTATTGACCTGAGAGGTAAGCAGGGATAATTAATAGAGCCCCATGAAAAGCGAGGGAATTATTAATGAGCCCCTACATTTCCTTACAGATGTTTAATCCTATTAATCTTTTTAACCTCCTTAGAATGATTCCATACATAATTTTTTCATTAAAATTTTAACTTTTACACTTAAAATATAATTTGGTTTACAAATGCCACATACACATTTTATGAAAATATCTATTGTTGTAGAAAAGACATTTACTAATCAGCTAGCAAGTGTATGAGTATATACATGAATACTTCATGAATTACTTCCCATTAATGGTGCAAGATAAGAATGATGGTAATAATGCTAACATGTGTAGGATGGATGTCCTAAGGTTCAGAGTGCTGTGTCTGGAAGCACTGTCTGAATTTGAACCCAAGCTCTGGCTCTCACTGGTTGTGTTACTTTAAGCAAGTTACTTAATCTCTAGGCTTCAATCCTTACCTATAAAATGGAGATGATGATGATGATAATGGTATCTATTCCACAGGATTGTGATGAGAATTAAAAGCGTTAATATCTGCACAGTGCTTAAAGTAGTGCTTAGCACACAAATAAGTTATTTTAGTAATGTAATTAGAGCAGTGCCTAGCACACAGGAAGCACTACACAAGATTTTATTAAACAAAACAACAATAATAATGAATGTTCACTGCAAACTTACCATGTGCCAGATTTTAAATTTGGCAGTTTATACAGATTGTTGCTTTTAATCTTCCTACAATCTTATGTGAAGGGTATTATTATTTAAAGTCCATTTTGCAGATCAGGAAACTGAGACACAGAATGTTTAAGGAACTTGACCAAGTCACACAGCTAGTATAAGCAGGTCCTCGAATAATGTCCTTTCCTTCAATGTTGTTTTGTTACAATGTTGATGAGTGGAAAAAAATAAATTCCTGTCCAGGCAAGGTGTGGAGTTTGCACATTTTCCACATGTCCGTGGGTTTTCTCTGGGGAACTCCACAGTGTCCTCCCATATCCCAAAGATGTGCACCTGAGGTGCATTGGTGTGTCTGCATTGCCCCAGTCTGAGTGTGGGTGTGAGTGGCCCTTGATGAAAGTGTCCTGTCCACGGTGGGTCCCACCTTGTGCCCTGAGCTTTTGGGGAAGGCTCCAGAAACTTGTGACCCTGAACTGGGATAAATAGGGTAGAAAATCAATACCTTGCTTGATTTTATTAATATTTCTTAAATGTATATATAGCTCACATTTATCTCAATGTTTGATGTTTAAAATGTTTGGGGTCTTTATTTAGGAGTTTGGTGGTATTTTTGTGATGGGAAGTAGTGCTGTAAGAACACTTATTTATAAATATCAATTAGCCTAGGGTAAAATTGGTTTTGCTAAATGTCATTTCGATAAAAGTTGCAGTTTCCAAGAACCTATCAACAACATTGAGGACTTACTGTATGTAGCAAAGCTGAGATTTAGTTAACCTGTCTCCATCTAAAAGTTATTATTTTACTCCCCTACACGTCACAGTTGCCTTTAAGCCATTTCACTAATTTATCAAGTTAATTCTATACTATTTGATGTCTTCTGTAACCCTAATGAGCTATATAAGCACCTAACTTTGTCTTTCCCTTCTAGGTTTTGGGCATATATTGATGAATCTTAATTTGTTTTTCACTATTTTATACACTGATAAATTTAATCCCAAACAAAATACCATGACTATATTTAATAAACATATGATGATAATAAAGAAGTCATTAAGCTTACAAACATTTTGTCCTTTTTATTCCAGAGACTGTTCCATCAAATTAATACATGACTTTGGTGGTTAAATAGTCATTCATCATGGTCTCACATTAAATCCTTATAAACGAAGTGAGGAGAGGACATATATTTCAATAAATGATAGGGCTGTGTCTAGGCCCTTACGGAAACAATGAGAAGGTAAATATGTATTCCTGGCATTCTAATATTTCCTTTAGTAAATTAAAATTTTTCTTTCTTATATGCTTAGATATTTATGATTATCACAAGAGAACGATCAATAACTATTGCTCTATCTTGGGGAGACAAGAAGAAGGAGGGAAGAAGGCTCCTCCAGCCATCAAGATGGATTCATACAAATGTGAGATGTTCCCTACCACCACTCCACTGGAGAGTCCCATCCTCCCTTTCTCCTATGGGTTCAAGGGTGTCTAATATGCATTAGGCAACAAAGTGGGGAAGAGGGTATGGTCTGCAACTTTGCCTAGGCAACCAGTAGAGAAAGATGCTGAAAAGATGAAGTGCTCATGGATCCCAAGGGTGGGCAGTTATCAGAATCTCTTGCTATAGGTGATGAAGACATTCCCTTAAATGAAAGCAGGGTAAACCACTTTCTGTTGGCTCAGTTTTCAAGCAGTTAGTCTTTGAATTAATAGCCATCAAGGTGGTTGTTTCTGCACTCTACCTGCCCAACACTTCTAGATTAATGCACACTGTCTCTTCTTGAGCAATACTTCCTGGTTCCCATTACAGCCCCTCACCCCCTGCTTCCTTTTCTCCATTCTCTTGTTTTCTTCTGATATTAGACCTAAGACCTCTCCTTCCATAAGCTCCTTGCCTTCTCTAAGGATAGCACTTTTTCTTCCTAAATTGTAGATTTGTGTTCCTTCATGATAGATTGCTCTGGGGGTAGGGAGTGTGGGAAAGTTTACAGTAGTGTAGCAATTTTTTACTCATTATACAATCATAAAATGAAGATGCAAAATGTAATTATCCAGTTGGGAGCAAAGAAGAGCGACCTGCCTAGTTCCCTTTGGCTTTCTTCCTTTATCAGCACGTAGGCATTTTAGTGTTACATCCACCTATTCTTTCCTTGGGCTTCTAAGGGGAGGAAACAAGGTGACAGAAAATGGAATAAAATATGAAGCAGTAAGTCAGAACTATTGAAATGCTATAGCTCTCCAGATATTTTTGTGTGACATCAAACAGTAGGAACAGGTAAGAGAGAGTTGGCTACCCATTGTATACAACAAGTTAGGAGAGGTAAATGTTCATTAAATATAGAGTTGATGATACTCTAAAACAAATTGGATTTAAATCAGGTTTTACTTAATTGAAAATATTCCTCTGTTGTGGAATTTAGTAATAGGTCAAGTACTTGGACTCCAGACTGCTGAAACTCATAGGCTTCTGGGATGGCTCTAGATCAGGTTGATTATCAGTTAGTTACTTATTACATACAAAATACTCCCAACTTAGTGGCTTCCAACAAACATCAATTATTAGTTCTCCCAAGCCTGGGTAAGGTTGGGAGATCAGCTGGCTGATCTCCACTATCAGTTAGTTAGCAAACTGTCTGAAGACTTCCTGGGGCCCCTGCTTTAGGCTGGCTGAGCTGGAGTGTCTTATTTGCGATAGAGCTGTTCCATGTATCATTTATCCTCCATCAGAGACCAGTTGACATCCCTGGGTACGTTTTCCTCATGAAAATGCCAGGAATCTAAGAAAGCAAGTATAAACACTAACACCTCTTCACACCTAGGCTCAGAACTGATCTGTTTTGGCAATCATCTCACTCAACTGGCCAAAGCAAACCGCACAGTCAAACCCAGATTCAAAGGTGGAGGGAAGCCTGCCTCTTTAGTGAGGGGAACCACCAAATCACATGGTAAAGAACGGGGATACAGGATGGATAAAATATTGGGGCAATTTTGTGATTTCCACATCTACTAGTTACAATAAAAAGCTGAAGATTAAATTAGCTATAGGATTTAGTTGATTCATTGCCTGGAAGAAAAGAGATCTATTATCGATTAGTGATACGTATAGTTAAACCCTTTTAAACAAAATTATTAAAATCAAAGGGAAAGAGAGGAAAAGAGACAAGTTAGAAAACAAAGAAAGGGGAGGAGAGGGGCAGACAGCAGAGGCAGTGATGGAGAGCATCCTGGAGCAGTACTTGAAGCACACACAGACAGTGAGGATATATAATAAGGATGTCACAGAAATGAGCTAATTTGAACCACTATCTTTAAACAGAGATCTCACATAAAAATCTAAAGTTCTAGCTTTTCTTGGGAAAAAAATGAGAAGTTCTGCAACACCAGGTCCACATTTCTACATGGTTCTGCAGTTCTCCAGAACTCAGTAGTGGCTGTTCACTGCTCTGTCCATTTATTTACTTTATCTCCTTAGTCTCTGGGGCAATTTGTGTTTGCTTTACACAGTACTAGTTCTACTACTTTCTGTTTCTTAAGTTTCAAATGGGCTTCTGGAATGTTGGCTACTTAACAACTGTCATGGACATCCTTCAGGTACCTCAAACTCAATATTATCAACAAAATAAAAGCTAAAGCATCCTTCTCTCCCCCATGAAATAGTTCTCTTGGCCAACTGGGATGATGTGCTGTAAACTAAGGAGTATGATAACAATCAGAGGTACAACTAAAATAAAAAAAAAATTACAAACCCAAAAGATAGTGAAGGATGCCAAGTAGTACGCCTCTCAAGGGCAAAAGCCTGAGATCACAGGCTGCGATGGTCTCTGCCACTCTAAGTTTTCATTCACCACTTCCCCATATCCTCACAGACACCCAGCAGCCAGGAGAAGTGCGCATGTGCACTGTGACGCCCTTCCCGCTTGCCGTCGTTTCCCTTTCGGCCTTGGCCACGCCCACATCAGCACGGTCGTTTCCGGTTCAGCCCAGGAACTCCCCGAGCTGTTTTGGTTCTTGCTTCTTGGGGCCTTCCACTTCTCTACCCCTCCAGCGGCTCTCAGTCGCTGTGGAAGGTACTACCAATAAAGTTTTCCAGTTTCAAAGCCGGGCGGATTGGGCTGGGTCCAACCGCCTTCCCCTCACTAGTTGTCCGAGTACTTCTCCGCTGCACGCTAAGGAGCGTCAGGTGGTCATGGCCAGGGGCCGCCGCGGCCGGGCAGGTATGAGGCCTCCTTTCGCTGCCCTAGTGCTCGTCTGGCTTCTGGGACCTCCGGCGTCCACCTCAGTCTGAGTGCAACCCCTTGGCTTCACGGGCCGACACGTGCTGGACCCCATGGCCTCCCAGGCACCGTCTCCTTCGTCGTCACCGTCGCCACCCACCTCCCCGGAGCCTGAGCTGGCCCATTTGAGGCGGAAGGTGGAGAAGTTGGAACGCGAGTTGCGGAGCTGCAAGCGGCAGGTGCGGGAGATCGAGAAGCTGCTGCATCACACGGAGCGACTGTACCAGAGCGCCGAGAGCAACAACCAAGAGCTCCGCACCCAGGTGCGCGGTCCTTCTCCAGCCCTGCGCCCTATCCAGCCCAAGATGAGGCCTTCGAAGCCTCTCATACTCTTGGAAGGGCTTCCTGGTAGGAGCCCGGGACTACTTTGTAGAGTACTTGAAAGAAACAAAAGTTCAGTGCGATTTTAATTCTAAGTACATGGGGAGCAAACCTGAGTTTAGGTTACTACATTTAGATAAGTACAAATTACGGCTGGTGTGAAATTAACTACGGTACTTGTAGATTGTCTTCATTCTTATTTGTCTGTACTGCCCATTGGCGGTAGGCAGCTTTATCATACTGTATTCTAGATCGCTTTTGAGTTTGTTAAAACGCTGGACTTGAAACAGAATCGTTCCCATCTATCACTAGATACGTGAACTGATAACTGATTCTCAGTTGCTCATAAAGTGAGAATGCTAGTACCACACAGGTGAAGGTTAAATTAAGCGTGAACAAACTGGTTTACAAACTGTTGAACACTATGTGTAAGGTGGTCATCATGGACGTTTATCATTTTGAGTATTTTGGTGACAGTAGGGAAGATAGTGTCTTTGTTAGAGACACTAAGCAGCTTACCTTTTTTATTAAATACAGTAAGGACAAGTACTTCAGCTCACGCTTGTGAAAACTTAGAGCTTTTTCCAACATGATTTGTTTGACAGTTACACCATATCCTCATAAGTTATTTTCACATAATTATTAATTTCAATTAAACTGTTGTCCATTGTAGTACATTGGTACCTTTTCTAAAACCACATGTGAAGTCTGAACCCTTAAACATCCAACTTTGTTTCGCTTTATGAGAATAACGGCTGAATTGCAAGGACTTGTGCCCATTGCATGGAGTAGCGACATCATGGCATGATAAAAAATTTGAGTTTGTTTACTCAACAACTAGTCATTGATCACCCACAGTGTATAAGAACTGTGCTAGGAGAATACAAATATTGATTGTTAAAATATCTTAGGGTAAGGGGAACAAAATATGACAACCTTTCAAAAAACCCTTTTATAATTCCCAATTGTTCAACTATTGCTATAGAGGTCCTTTAAAAAGTGTTTTTGCTAACCTTTGAAGAGACAGCGTTTTGGTTATTAGTGTTAATTTAATATGGTCTTTCATGAATAATTGAAATGCATGGAAGGCCTCACTTCTACCGGTGATAGCAATTCCTCCTTACTTTCCTCCTGGTCAGCCTTCCCTGGTGGTGGTGTTTAGTTGTTAACTGTGACCCCGGATTACTAAATAGTATTTTGTCTGGAACAGTAAGAAGTTGAATTGAGAATTGAAGGTGAATTGTTAGAAGACATAATATGCACAGGCTTTGGAGGCAAAATATATTCTTGGGCAAATTACTTTGTCTCTTCAGAATGCTCACATGTAAAATGGGCATTAGGGGAACTAGTTTGTAAGGTGATTTTAAGAATCAAGATGTTATCCAGAGTATCAAATGTAGTGCCTAGCATGTAGCAGGCACTAAATAAAGAATCTGCTTCACAGCAGCAGTGGTGGTAGCAGAGCCAGGGCTAGGGCAGGCCATCAGTAGCCTAGGGTAAAAAACTTGAGGAGCAGGTCATTCTCAGGTATAGAGTACGCTTACAGGAAAGCTGAGGCTGAGGGCCTCCTGCACTAGCAACAACTTGATGTTTCACAAATCATTAAATAAAAAATTAGAAACAGAATCTTCCTTTGCAAATGTAAAAGATGAAAGAAAGTTAATGATAGACTAGCTTTTCTGAAAAGGAAACTAGCTGCTGTTGGTACTTCTCTAAAATTTCTACCCAAAAAGAAATTATTGTAATTTCAGGAGAATGGTTTACTTGATAATAGATGGCTGTATGATTTATTTTTCCTAAAGCCATATATATATTTTTTTTTAGGTAGAAGAACTCAGTAAAATACTCTATTGTGGGAGAAACGAAGATAATAAGAAGTCTGACGTAGAAGTACAAACAGAGAATCACCCTCCTTGGTCAATCTCAGGTATTCAGTGGAGATAGCCTTAACACTATTACTTTCAAATACGCTAATAAGTTTTCTTTAAAACAGACAAACAGATAATATGAGAACTGTTAGAAGGTTGTCTTCTCGCCACATGATTAGGTATTTTCAAATCTATTTGCTCTTCTGATGGAAAAGTTCAAATGTCATTCCTATTAATACGTAGTATTGCTTCTGTGTTATCAATGGCAAGTTTGCTGAATAATTTCCTCCATGCTGTGAGCCATTTACTGCCCTATCTGGTCTTCCATGTGACCAGGGACGTATGTATTTTTGTTGATGGATTCCACTCCCCATTGTATTGAATACCAGTCTTTTAGGCCTTTGTGGGAATGGTAAGTCCACAACTGTGGCATTATGTTGTGAGGCAGAATAACCTAGAAATTGAGTTTTGTTTTGTTTTTTTAAGATTTTATTTATTATTTTTAGAGAGATGGGTAGGGAGAGAGGCAGAGAGGGAGAGAGACATCAATGTATGGTTGTTTTTCACCTGCCTCCAGCCATGGGTCTGGCTGGAGACCTGGCTTGCAACCTGGTTATGTGCCCTGACTGGGGAATCGAACCAGCAACCTTTGGGTTTGCAGGCCAGCACCTTAACCACTGTGCCACCAGCCAGGGCGAAATGGAGTTTTAATACATAGAAGTCACAAGAAATTATTTTTCTCATTAAGTTTTGCCTTGTTTTAGTTAGTAAATAATTTAGCTACATTGCTAAACACATCAATGGCATTAATCTTACATATCTGCATGATAAAATATTTTTTTAAAAGTCAGTATTATGAAATATTTGACAGAGAAATCAGCCTTTACATATTTTCTTTATTCCATTGTCATTTGATATACAATGATATTAAGGTATGTGGTTAGAAATTGTTTAGAGTTGCTAGGTTATTTACTTATTTATTTTTAGCTTCACAGCTAGGGTACTTAAAGTGACATTAGACTCAAAGATGAAAGTATCTGCAGGTTTATACACACTCAACTTTAATCTGTTAAAATGCGTACAGTTGTAAATACATGGTTTGTTTGTCTTGTGTGCTGTTTTGTATTCAGTGCCAATTTTTAGAATGAAGTCATTTTTATATACAACTATTCTAATATGTATCACAATTTGTTTTTGCTATAGATTATTACTATCAGACATACTATAAGGATATTAGTCTTCCAAATAAAGTGACAGAACTCTCAGTTCCACAAGATCAGGATGTTGAAACCTCAACTTGTAATTCTAAAGACCAGTTACAAATAGAAAATGATGCTTACATCAGTACTGATGTAACAGAGGAGTTTGAATGTGGACAAGAGGACCAGTTTGCCTCAAACTCACAGGTAATAAAATGTTTAATATGATAGTCTTGATGCCCAAGAATTTACCATTCATTATTGTTATCATGCAAATTGATTTACTTGGTCCATCACAATATATACAAAGGTTGTAAATGTTCTATGGGTAATTATGCAGAATATTCCATTTTTAAAGAAATAAAATTAGATTGACTTGTTCATATATTTCATTGTTTTCTACTTTGTTGTATTCTAAAAATGTATGATGTACATAAACTAAAATAAAATTTGTCAGTATATTTTGACTCACCCAAAAAATTTTATACAACTACCCCAAATAACCTTCTTCACAACAAAAAATTGTTAATTGTTAATACTTCCTTTTGTGTCATATATCCTGCCTGCCACTGTTCAAATTTTCCTGAATACTTTATAAATTTTATCCATAGTCTGTTTGAATCAGGATCCCAGTAAGGTTAATGCAGTGCAACTGCTGATGCTGTAATGTAAATCTCATATAACCCATAGCTTTCTCCTCCATCTGTCTTCTAAATTTTTTCCCCTTTGCACCTATGATTATGGAAGAATCTAGATCATTTGTCTTAAGAATACTTCAGAGTCCATATTTTGTGGGTTACTTCCCTGTGGTATCAGGCATTTATTTTTGAGTAATGGTCATTCACTAACTTTTAGTGTCTTCAAAACTGGCCCAAAATGGAATAACTGATATATTAGTAAATATTTTTTATTTTTTAAAATATTTTATTTCATTATTTTTTAGAAAGAGGGGAAGGGAGAGAGGCAGAGAGGGAGAGAGACATCAATGTATGGTTGCTGTTCACCTGCCTCCAGCCATAGACCTGACTGGAGACCTGGTTTACAACCTGGTTATGTGCCCTGGCTGGGGAATCGAACCTGCGACCTTTGGGTTCGCAGGCCGACACCTTATCCACTGTGCTACCAGCCAGGGCCTAGAAAATATTTTTTAAAGTGGAGCAAATTATAATTGATAGCCACTCCTTTCATTGCAGAAATTGAAGTCATTATTTAAAATAACTTTTAAGCCTAGTTACTGTTTCAAATATTGCTAACTTTTAAGTTAACATAAGAATATTTTGTTTTAATTGACATGAATATATCTTAACTTAGGAGCCAGCATCTGTTTTAGCAACAGAAGATACATCCTTGGAAGGTTCATCATTAGCTGAAAGTTTGAGAGCTGCAGCAGAAGCTGCCGTATCACAGACTGGATTTATTTATGATGAGAACACTGGACTGTATTTTGACCACAGCACTGGTTTCTATTACGATTCTGTAAGTATCGTAGACCTTTTAATACTGTAATTATATACTTCAATGTTTGGTGCCTAATATTAAACCCTAAGCTGAGCTAAGAAAAACAAGAAGCTATGTTTATAATTTGTTTGATTCAAAGGAGTTTGACAAGAGTAAAGAATTACAAAATAGCCTATAATGTTACACTCTGGGTTTATAATTAAATAAGTTAATTGTGATTATTATAAATTAATATTTTAATCAGAACTAATATTTATAAAGGAACATAAGAAAATGTTGGAGCATTTACAAATGAAAGCAGACAATTAACTATATTGTAAAATTTTTAGGAATCTGAACATTTTAAACTAAAATTTATAAGGAAATGACATTGTTAATTCTAGGCTTGTGGTAGGAATTTTTTCATTTCAAATACTAAGTAAAACTCCTATAGAGGGAGTCTTTCTTGACTTCTCCATAGCATGTTTATTATTGGTGTTTTATATTCTGACTTTTAAGCATTTCACTTCTTAAAAATCAATCTAACAGTGAGAACTAGGAAATTAGTGTAGGATCAGAAATAAAATGGAGCACTGACTAGGGCAGAACCAGAAAATTAAGTTCTTGATTTATAATACAGTGTGATGGCTGTTGAAATTTGGTACTTAATTGGATTTTTAATCAGGATTTGATGACAGTGATGAAAGAATTCACATCCCCCTGTGCCTCAACCTTGATGGCCTAAGCATGTGATCTGATCTTTGGGAATTATAGAATGTAATGCCCAGAAGTGGACCAGCTGTTCATGATTCCAGTTACTGAAAGTATTGTTAACTAATAATGATAATGCTAAATGTTTTAGATAGGGATTTCATTAGCTTGTCAGTTTGTACTTGATATATACATACTTTACAAATTCATTATAAAGAGAGGGTTTTCTTTTATGGGAGTATGCTAATTGACGATGCTGGTTAATACCCAGAAAATTAATGTTTAGCTCTGGCCAGTGTGGCTAAGTAGGTTGGAGCATTGTCTTATAAATGAAAGGTTGCAGTTTGATCCACTGGTTTGGGCAGGAACAATCAAGGCCTGGTGCAGGTGCTCCTGGGAGGCAACCAATCAATGCTTCTCTCTCACATCCACGTTTCTCTCTCTCCCTTTCTCCTTCTTTGAAAGTGATGAAAAAATATCCTCAGGTGAGAATATAAAAAGTTGTTTAAACTCTTATTACTTAAAAGCGTAGCTATTCCCTTACTTGATTTCTAGGGAAATACAGAGTTTCTGAGTATATGACATTAGCCTCTGTCATTCTGCTTTACTTTCTGGACCTTTCCTCCTGACACTATTTTGTAAATGGTTAGTTATGTTCTTCAGGCTATACTTGTATGTTGCAATAAATTAAGGACTTCATTCTTTTGCTAGTTTTTATTTTCTTGTAATTAAATAAAAAGTTCAAAGTATTTTTGAAAATGTCTATTTTGGACTTAAAGGCATAACAGATTAAAAGGTTTAAGTTATAAATGTTCTGTTATAACTAAAAATAAAGATTAGAATGCATCCATTCAGTATTTTAGTTAAGCAAAATATAGAATTCAAAATACTTGTGTAAGAGATTTGCAAAATGGATTAAAGATAAATTGCAATATTACTGATAGAAAATTAAATTATTCTTTTTCAGGAAGTTTTAATTTAATCTCAATGCATCATAAGATGTTTTCCGAGTCTGATATCCATGGATGTTTGATAAAAAGAAAATACAGACTTTCAGTTAAATCTTGGTTATAGAGTATATACTGGCCAGTATCTAAAAAATGTAGATGATTGTATAATTTTATCTTTCTAATCCTTATCTATGACTTGCCAAAATTTATTTTAGGGTAGCTTCTTTACTTGTAAGTCTTTATTTACTGTAGAATTAATTAAGTGAAGATGATTTTTTTATCCTCACCTGAGGACATTTTATTCATTGCTTTAGAGAGGAAGGGAGAGAGAGAGAGAGAAACATCAGTGTGTGAGAGAAAGCATCGATTGGTTGGCTCCTACACATGCCTGGATCGGGTACTCTAGACACCTGGTGGGGGATTGGACCTGCAACCCCTTTGGGTACAGGATAGTGCTCCTCTCTACCGCACCACACTGGCCAGGGGAGAAGGTGATTTATTTCTTTATATAGAATGTTATGTTTTAATATTTATGAACTTATTTCCAAATTTTTCTTTAGGACTTTTAGTAGTGAATATTAAAAGGCAAATCTTTGTTTTATGACATTGAGAGAAGGGTTCAGGGGCTTATATTACCAAATTATTATTGTGTAAGCTGAAGGATAATGAGTCTGGAGTTGCTTTCATATGTTCAATTTTTTTCTGTTACATACTTTAGTTTTTATAACTTCTAAATGGTTTCTTGTTACAATTTTTCATTGATGTATTAAGTTGAACCATGTGAAATTGCTGTCTAAGTTAAAAAATGGTCACATGTTGTCAATTTCATGATTTAATTTAATATTTAAATGTGCTACTTTTTCATCCTAGGAAAATTAGATATTGAATGAATGGTGAAGTATTTTGAAAACTTACACTTATTTTCAGAAAATACTGTAGTTCTTAAAAATAAACATTTACTGTATTATAGTGGAAATTTTTATTTATTTTTCTGTTTTATCTTACATAAATAGTACTTACAGTTTTCTTGACTTTTAAAGGAGAATCAATTATATTATGATCCTGCCACTGGAATTTATTACTACTGTGATGTGGAAAGTGGTCGATATCAATTTCATTCTCGAGTAGATTTGCAACCTTATCAGACTTCTGGCACAAAACAAAGTAAAGATAAAAAGTTGAAGAAGAAAAGAAAGGATCCAGATTCTTCCTCAACAAATCAGGAAAAGGTATTAGTGTCTTCCTAATTTAAACAAATTTTGTAACAGTGATACAATATTGCCAAAATTTTTGATGAAATTAAAAATTATTCAGTACTGTTATTCAAACATATCTATTAGGAGAACAAGATAGCATCTATAAACCAAGGAGCTGTTTCATTGGTCTTTTACACAAATTCTCAAGTCACTAGATGTAGAAGGAATTTCTTAAAACTTCAAAGGAGGTAGGTTTAGGACAGATAAAAATACTCTTGTATTACATAATTTGGAGGAAGAACTTTCAGATCCTTAGCTGATTAAGTTGACATCAGTGCACAGTTCAAAATAAAACAAAAACAGTCATGCTGAGCAAGTTCTTGCCTGTCAGGTTAGCAAACATTTAAAAAATCCATTTCTGGTGAATAGAGAATAGGTACATCTTTATTAGGAGTGTAAATTGGTATCTTTTTGGAAAATAGATTGGATGTTTGTATCAGTAACTGTAAAAACATTGATAATTTTCCATTGAAAAATCTCCTTTCTAGTAACTTACTACAACTTTTTCAATTCTAAAGAAAGAAAAAGCCTTTGTATATTATATAGCAATATTTATAAGAACAGAAAAAAAAATCAAAAGTCAAAATGGCCACATTAGTTTAAAGAAGGATAGTACATTTAATTGAAAACTGTTGTGCCTTAAAATGGTAGTTATTAAAAATAGTTATGATACAAGGTTAAATTGAAGAAGGAAAATATTAAAAATGTTACGAATGTGCTTAGTTCTGCTCACTTCACAAATAAGCTTGAGGGTGTGCAGGCAGGAAAGGAGGCTTATTGTATTGGCATTTTGTGAGTTGTGGCAACTATTTGGTACTTTACTCTTAAATTTTTATCTCACGTTTTTTTCTTTTTAATCAGAGACAAAAAATTTTTAACATATAATGCCTGAGTTCAAATATGGAATTGGGATTCTGTTGAATTTGTTTTTAGTTCTCTATTTGATTTGCTTCTCTTCCTCTACTATTCTCACTGACTATACCTAGGAATAGAAGAGTATCTGACTAAAATACTAAAATGATTCTTCTCTTTGCTTTCAAGAATTGCATTTTAATGACTCCTGTTACAGAGGTTTGAACTGTTTGAGAGGATATGTTCTAAAACTACTCCCAAGCAATAAGAAAAGAAATAGAGGTCATCAAAAAGTGTTTCCAGGCAAACAAGAGAATGACATTTGAAAGCCTTTAGTGAGATTTTGGCTCAATTAAGCTCCCATAGCTACTCCATCTTACCATCTTTGTTTAAAAATACATGAACTCCAAGACAGGGAGTTAAGAAAAAAAAATCCCGATAGAATTTTGAGAATTCCTTGATGATTCTAAAAGGTAGCTGTGAAGCAGGAGAGACCAGTTAAGACATTTTTACTTTTTATTTGTTTAAAAAAATATTTATTATTTTTAGAGATAGGGGAAGGGAGAGAGAGAGGGAGAGAAACATCAATGTATGGTTGCCTTTCACCTGCCTCCAGCTATGGACCGGCAAACTGGTTATGTGCTCTAGCTGGGGAATCGAACCAGCGACCTTTAGCTTTGCAGGCCAGTACCTTATCCACTGTGCTACCAGCCAGGGCTCCTTTCCTTTATTTTTTAAAATACTTTTGCACCTCATTTTTTGTAGGTAGCAACTATGAGGAAAGAACGGAGTAGATTGAGGAGAACACAGTAAATTAATGTGTGTGTATATCTTAATCCCCACATGTAGGCCCCCTTTTCTTACCTTTTTTTTTCAAACATTTATTTATTAATACTTTATTTGTTATCTTCAGAGAGACGAGAAGGGAAGGAGGCAGAGAGGGACAGAAACATCAATGTATGGTTGGTTGCCTTTCACCTGCCACGTGGCTGGGAATCGAACCAGCGATCTTTGGGTTCGCAGGCTGGCGCCTATCCACTGAGCCACCATCCAGGACCCTTTCTTATCTCTTAAAGAATATTTAACATTCTGGCAAATACTTTTTAAAAAGTAGAATAGCTCTGGCAATTTCATTCATTTTCCCTTTACATATTTGTCCTATAAGCAGTAATAATAAAATAAACCAGATTGACAACTGCTTTCCTTGAAGTATACAAGCAAGGTCTATCCCGAAAAATGCCAACCATTGTTAATATAAGCAGAGCATATGGGACATTAGTGTAACCTGGCAGCCAAGGAGAGTGGACTGGAATGCCCAAGAGTGAACAGTGATGACTTCACTGTACCTAGTCAGTGGGGGCAGTAGATATTGTTGAGTGAGATGCGTACTGTGTGTCTGTGGCACTCAAAATGAGCAAGTAGAGCAATGAACCTGCATCAAATTTTGCATTAAGCTTGAACGTTCTTCCGAGGAATCTATTTGGATGATTCAGAAGGCCACAGTTGTGGGCAACTGTTGATTGGCAGCTTGACCACAACAACATGCCCCCTCAAGCATCATGTCTCACACAGAATTTTTTGACTAAACATCAAATTACCCAGGTGACTCAACTCCACTACAGCCCAGATTTGGCACCCTGGGACTTCTGGCTTTTCCCCAAACTAAAAATCACTTTTGTGGGGGGAGGGGGGAGGCAGAGGCAAGTAAGGGGAGCAGCTTAGACAAGAACCTAGTATAAAGGAACCATGGACATGGACAACAAGTGGGATTGACTTTGTGGGGAATGGGTGGGTGAGGAGGGGACAGAGGGGAGCAAAAAGGGGATGGATGTAATACAACAACAATACAATTTTAAAAATAAAAATTAAAAAAAATAAAAATAAAAATCACTTTTGAAAGGGAAGAGATTTCAGACTATTGATGAGATTTAGGAAGATACAACAGGACAGCTGATGGTGACTGGGAGAACTGTGTGAGGTCCCAGGGTGCCTACATTGAACTGGGCTGAGGCCTCATTATGTTATGTATAGTGTTTCTTATATCTTTTTCAATACATGTCTTTACTTTTCTTACTACATGGTTTTATATATACTTTCTGGACAGTCTTTGTAGAAGGGAAATTGTTATAATTCATAGTAGCCTCCAAAGCTCATAGTTGTTCAACTCCTTGCCCTTGTTCTTGTCCTTGATGAGTTTACATTGCTAAAAGTGTATATATATAGTTTATCACTCCTAGTGTCGCTAGTCTCCAAACTGAATTTGTACTGCTGTTAGGAAGTACATGTTTAAGATCCCTTCACATTTTTTTTTTTTTTCCCTTCACATTTTTTTTAAAGAAGAACATTCAACTATATGCTGTTTTTTTAAAGATTTTTAAAATTATTTTCAGAGAGAGAGGAAGGGAGAGAGGCAGAGAGGGAAAGAAACATCAATGTATGGTTGCCTTTCACCTGCCTCCAGCTATGGACCTGGCTGGAGACCGGCTTGCAACCTGGTTATGTACCCTGGCTGGAGAATTGAACCAGTGACCTTTGGGTTCACGGGCCAGCACCTTATCCACTGTGCTAGCAGCCAGGGCTCATCACATTTTGTAAAATAACAGGAAAACATATGAATTCACTTCATCATGTGCTGTAAGGTAGAAAGAAAATTCAATGTGTTATAAACCAAAGAAAAAAGGAGAAAATAACTTTCTGCTTATAATACAGTTAAAATTGTGTACACACACACACACACACACACACACACACATATATATATATATATATATATATATATATATATATGTATATGTATATGTATATATATCAAAAGGCATGCCCAATATAATTGTATGGTAAGTAATGAAAGTCTTGAAAGTCTTAACGCCAAGTGAATTAAAACTTTGGAGTAAAAGAGATGTAACTGATTCATCTCTACTTCGAACTGTTGTGTATTATCAAATCCACTCTATAATGTGCTAAATTTTAGCAAAATTACTGTCTACTACATTAGGTACATTTAGATCTTTAAATGTCTGCTGTAATGAAAGCCAGTTCTGTATTTTATATCTTGATGTGATAGTTGGTTAAAAGTTTAAAACAAAATTTAAGGTAGATATTCTCCAAGTTTTCACTGTTCAGTAATGTACTGAGCAATAGAAATGTAGCTGGCCCTTATTCAGATGTGTTATAAGTATAAACTATACTCTGTTTTGAAGACAGTACAAAAAATTCATGTAAAATACTTCATTGTTAGTGTTTATATTGATTAAATATTAATATATGTTAAATGATAATACTTTGTAAATATTAGCGTAGATAAAATAATAAAATGAATTTTACTTGTTTCTTTTTACCTGTTTTTTGTAAATGCGCTTGTTAGAAAATTTTAAATTAAAATATGGCTTGCATTATTTTTTTGTTAGGCAGCATTGTTCTAGACTATCACCTTGTCCAAGCAATATGAGATGAGGGCCTGGACTGGGACAGGTAGGACATTGAAAATAGATAAAGAGAGAGAATTGGGATAAATTGTAAACATAGTCTGTATCACTTGGCAATTGATTTCATGTGGTGGTTAAGTGGATGCCAAGTAAAAGATTTTTGATTTGGATGCTAAATGGATTAGGTAATGTGTTTAATGAAGACAGGGAACATAAGCAGAACAGGGATACAGATAACAGCTATTATTTCACTGTACATGTATCTTTACTAATTCATTGTAACATTTAGCATAATGGGATAGTCATGTTTAAAATTATCCTCCCTATCCACCTTTTTCCAGGATTTGAATTCAGAGTATCCAAAAGTATCCAGTATTGAACATATAAACTACAGTGAGGGAGAAGATTGTGTAAATGTGAAAAAGAAGGCCAAAATTGATGTGCGTTACAAAAATGGCTCCCCAAAATTCACTGTTCCAGTTACTGGAAAGACTATAGAATCTCCTCTTAATGAGAACATCTATAAATCGACTTCATTTAAAGATGAGAAAATTGTAGAGACTGATAGTGAGCCAGAAGAAGGTGAAATTACAGACTCTCAGACTGAGGATGGTTATGATGAAGACATTACCAGTGAAGATAATGTAACTGAAGAAGATACCGAGGATGAAGGTGAGCAACCATTATTTAATTTTACATAAATGACCCAGTTTGGTCATTGTAAACGAGCGACACAGTTAAATTTTAGTATAATATGTCTGCCAAAAAAAAAACCAAACTGTTTTAAATGGATTATTTTAATAACATCATTGAAAGTTACATGGGCTGCCACTGGTAATTCTTAGGAAGTAGAATGTGAGTGAATAACTAACACTTGGACCTTAAAGTTTCATTGCATCTGACTCATGGACATGAACTAAGGGGGACACTGCTGGAGGAAATGGGGTACTGGGTGGAGGGGGGCAAAGCGGGAAAATTGGGACAACTGTAAAAGCAAAGTAAATAAAATATATTAAAAAAAAGTTTCATTGCATTGAATGGTCTAGTAATAGAATACAAAACCCTAGCCCTACAGTATGTATTAAGTCATAGATGCAAGGGAGAGAGCAAATTCCTTTTAAAAAGTGTAGTCCATAAATTCAGCTTCATAGGTATTATAATCTATGTGTGTGTGTGTGTATGTGGTGTGTACATTTTTAAATTTTATTATTTTACTTGATATAAGGACATACTTTTAAAACCCAGGATGTCATATTAGGGTGTATGAGCTTATATTGTTTTTAGTGAAATTTTTTACATTTTTTAAAAAAGGTAGACTCAGTTGTTCTAACTTAATATAAAAATGCTTATTTGTGATACTTTCAAATTCCAAGACCTTAAAAAAGAGTTGCTTATTTTGTAATTGTGATATATACTGACTTTGCTGAATACCTTTAGGTTAATCACTTTAAATTGATAACAATGTTAAGTCATACCATTGGGTGTATGTGAAATAGCAGGATTTTAAGGCTGTTTAGAACAGAATTAAGCCTTTTGATCAATACCTTTTTATTTTCTAGATGCCTCCTGCTATCCCTCAACATTTCTCTTTTTTTTCCATTGCATTTGAATTAATATTTACCCATTTATTTCTTTGGCAGATGAAGAAAAAATTTGGCCTCCTTGTATTAGAGTAATTGTTATCAGGTCACCAGTATTGGAGACAGGATCGCTTTTTATTATTACAGCTGTAAACCCTGCTACAATTGGAAGGTAAAATGTTTAATATCATTATATTTTATTTTATTTATTTTATTTTTTAAATTTTATTATTGTTGTATTACATCCATCCCCTTTTTGCTCCCCTCCGTCCCCCTCCCCACCCAACCATTCCCCCCAAAGTCAATCCCACCTGTTGTCCATGTCCATGGTTTCTTTATACTAGATTCTTGTCTAAGCTGCTCCCCTTTCTTGCCTCTGCCTCTCCCCTCCC
>PVIW01015120.1:0-20843 GCA_004026585.1 Noctilio leporinus | reverse complement strand
TTGGCAATTATGTTTTCCCATACAGTTGGTTCCCTTTGAATTTTGCTGATATTTTCTTTAGCTGAACAGAAACTTTTCAATTTGATATAGTCCCATTTGTTGATTCGTTCTTTGATTTCCTTTGCCCTTGGTGAAGTATCAGTAAACATATTTTTGCATAGGATATCCAAAAGTTTACTGCCTATATTTTTCTCCAGGATCTTTATGGTGGCACTGCTTATGTTTAAATCCTTTATCCATCTTGAGTTTATTTTGGTGTATGGTGTAAGTTGGTGGTCTAGTTTTATCTTTTTGCATGTTGCTGTCCAGTCCTCCCAACACCATTTGTTGAAGAGACTGTTTTTACTCCATTGGATGTTCCTTCCCCCTTTGACAAATATTAGTTGGCCATAGAGTCCTGGGTTAATTTCTGGGCTCTCTATTCTGTTCCATTGATCTACATGTCTATTCTTATGCCAGTACCATGCTGTTTTGATGACAGTAGCCTTGTAGTATTGTTTGAAGTCCAGTATTGTTTGAAGTCCAGTATTGTGATTCCTCCTACCTTGTTCTTCTTTCTCAAGATTGTGGTGGCTATTCGTGGGCGTTTTTGGCTCTATATAAATTTTTGAAGTATTTTTTCTATTTCTGTGAAGTCTGTCATTGGTATTTTAATTGGGATTGCATTGAATATGTAGATTGCTTTGGGTAATATGGACATTTTAATGATGTTAATTCTTCCCTTCCACGAACATGGTATATGCTTCCATTTATTTGTATCTTCCTTGATTTCTTTCTTCATTGTTCTGTAGTTTTCTGAGTACAGGTCTTTTACCTCCTTAGTTAAGTTGATTCCTAGGTACTTTATTTTTCTTGTTGCTATTATTTTTACTCTTTTTTTATGTCCCCTTTGTCAAGTATTAATTGACCATAGAGAACCTGGGTTTATTTCTGGGCTCTGTGTTCTGTTCCATTGGTCTACATATCTGTTCTTAAGCCATTGCCAGAATGTCTTGGTTACAGTGGCCTTTGCATGGTATTTCTTCTTTGCCCCCCAGAACCAATGTATGTAGCCTCTGCTGCCCCCTGTTGAACATGAATAGATTGGTGATGGGCAGTGCCTATCCTCTAGATATACACTCTTTACTCAGTCAAGAGAAGTAGAGTACCTGATACACTTTTAATAGTTACCTGACTAATAAAAAAGTAGTATATTGATCATGATAACAACAACTGGTGACATGTATCAGTCAGATTGGTTTATGCAAAATGCTTAGCACTTTAGATACATAATTTCATTTCATCTTATGGATAAACAATCTGAAGCTTAGGAATATCTGCCCAATAATTGGGAAGTGGAGTCCAGAAATAAGTATTTTTAACATGCTCCCAAAGTATTGCTGATACACCTGGTCCTTGAACAGAACTTGAAACCAAGTAGAGTTCACAGTCAGGCTTCAACCTTGAAAGAAACAGGATTAACAGGAAGGAGACTGGAAACCTTCGTGCTTGTCATTAGGTACTGATGCAGACCTTGCTCTTCAAAAAGGACTGAACAGAAGTTAACAGTAGTCATCAAGATGGAGGTTTGGTCTTAGGTGTCTGGGTGTCGGGATGGTGCTAACAGAGAAAGGAAGGCATGAGCTGCTATTTTTGGCAGTATGGAATCCCAAGGTTATATTTGTGTAATCTAATTATAGCTCTAGATGAGTTACTTATTATAACTCAATGCATAAGGTTAAATTTTTGTTCAGGATCAGCTGAGTCTCTAACCTTCAGTTGCATAGTGAGGGCTGTGCATAGCTAGAAAGGCTGAGGAAACAGTTAAGACTGATGAGTATGCTTGGTCATCAGTACTGGCTGGAGGAGGGAAATTTTGTGCTGATTATGCATGTTCTTAATGCCCCATTTTGTCAGACATGGGCTCAATGACTGCTTTGCGGGAGCAGTTAGAAGCAACTTAATTAGTTGATCATTAATTTTCCTTCCAAAAAGTGCTAAAATATTAATTTAAATGATGTAGGCATGTCAAAAAATATAGTGTCCAACTTGAAAGGTCTCCCAGTGGCCAAATCTGGCCAAATCTGGAAAATTTGAGAAAAAAAATATTGATAGTAACACATAATAACCCATCAAATAAAACAAAAATCCAGGAGTCCATTTTGATAGTGAAAAGAAAAAAAATATTTCATACAATGGTATTCCAATGAATAAGTATAGAAGGAATAATGTAAATAGAATATCACCATTTGTCAAATATTATGGAATCATTGATGGATTCTAAAATTAATGCGTTAGATGAAAAGTATAAGGACAGAGTGTTGATATAGTCTGAAGGTATTTTACAACATAGTTACTAATCACTAAGTTTAAAAAATAGTAACTTTAAAGCAGGAAAATCACCAGGTGATTGACGTTCATGTCACCAGTAATGAGGCACAGCAACAGTGGGTGCCTCTTGATAGGATGCTGTGACAAGGACATGGATTCATTTGACAAAATGCACAAACTGAGAACATTTCAGACAGCCCAACATGAGGAGCATTTTACAGAATCATTGGCCAAGGCTCTTCAAGCTTATCAAAGACAAAGAAAGATTGAAATTCCAATTGCTATGCATGGATGTGAAAGCTAGAGCATGAAGAAAGCTGATAGGAAAAAGAAGTGATTTATTTCAAGTATGGTGTTGGAGGAAAACTCTGCAGATACCCTGGGCCCACAGAAAGACAGACAGCAATTTAAGCCTGAAACGTTGCTAGAGGCAAAAATAACAAAACCAAAGCTCTCCAACTTTGGGCATATCCTGTGAAGGCAGGGTTCTTTGGAAAAGACAACATCTCTGGGAAGAATAGAAGGCAGTAGGAAAGAGGAGGAGAGGCTGGCTTATAAAAGAAACCATAGTGTCCCCAGGAGTTTGAGTTGATGTGGCAACATGTAACATGCACACACCAAATTAAAAGAAACTAAAAAGACATGACAACTAAATGCAATGTGTGGTCCAGGAAAAGAACATTAATTGGGCAATTGATGAACTTTGGATAAGATCTATAGATAAAATTAATATATTAATTTCCTGATAACCGATCATTGGAATGTGATTACGTATGACATTGACCTTTGGGAAATGCCAAAGGTGAAGGATATATGAAAATTTTGTATTATATTTTCAACTGTTACATAAGTATGAAAGAGTTTTGAAATTCAAGTTTAGAAAAAATAGTAAATGTGAGTAGTTTGGCTAACTCCAAGGTACCTAAGTTCTAGATATAGCAGTTGATCTTGAAATCACTTCATGCATCCCAGGCCAAAAAAGATGAAACGAGTCCCCTTTCGCAGCCCCAGACCCTCAGACAAGGTGCTCCAGAGTCACTGTGGCCAGCGAGGAGGTGACAGGGGAGCTGGCAGAAGGCATTGCCTATGTGTGTTCCCCAAGCAGAATCACACACAAGCTTGTGCCAGATACCTGGTTCATGCTTGGGGTGTAATACTAATGGAGAGATAGTGTCTCCCTTCAACCAGCACAGTCACTAGAAGGAGATATAGAAGGAGAAGGTAATTGTCAAAGGACCGTTTTATAGGGCACTCCACCCTCCCACTGTATGCAGATAAATGTCTTTCCTTAACAGTCTTTCAGGAGCTCTGTTTAAATTTATTCAGAAATTCTGGATTTATTTGTGTGGCTGTAGGGTTTTTTGTTTTGTTTTGCTTTTTAAAATTTAGTTAATTGATTTATTTGTTTAACATGTTTGTCTAAAAATATAAAAGCAGTACTGAAATTGAGGTATGAGGCTAAGCTGGGTGTGACTAGCAGCAGCTGTTGCTGCTAGTGAATCTCCTGGCTCTCTGTTCAGTTGAACATTTGTCATGCCAGCCACTCGTGCCCAGTTTGGCAAAGGTAGACTAGTTAGTGGAGTAACTTGCTGTCAAGCTTGTGATTTAAAAAAATCATGTTCGAGTGTAAAGGGCACATAACCAGGTTGCAAGCCAGGTCTCCAGCCAGGTCTGTGGCTGGAGGCAAGTGAAAGGTAGCCATACATTGATTGATGTGTGTGTGTCTCTCTCTCTGCCTCTCTCCCTCCCTCTCTCTCTGGAAATAATAAATAAAATCTTTAAAGTAAAAAAAAAAAAAATTTTATTAAAAAAAAAAAAGTGAATTTTTCAAGGTGAGATTTTAATGCATTCAACTTAGTAACAAGCATTGGTGGAGTGTGGCTATGTGCCAGGCACTATGCTAGGCCCTAGAGATACAAAGGTTTGTTAAGTTGTTCTTGTCTTCCAGGAACTCAGGGACTAGTTAAGACGCGAGAAAGGAGTAAAGCACAATAGTAAAGACCACCCATGGAGTAATGGGTGGCTGCCTACTTTAGCTGCAAGGAGAGCACAGAGAAGTCTTATGAGCCTGTGTGGGAGGCAGAGAGAGACTGGGAAGTAAGAAGCTACATGTTGTGTACTGCAGACTATAAACAAGTCAGTGTGAGGTAGGCAGATTTCCATTATGTAAATTGAATTGAGGTCTCTAATTTTGCTATTTGAATTTTGTTTAAGAGGACAAACTTCATACTTTTTTCTTTTCTTTCTTTCTTGCTTTTTCTTTCTTTCTTTCTTTCTTTTTTAAAGATTTTATTCATTATCTTTAGAGTGAGGGGAAAGGAGGGAGAAAGAAATGGAGAGAGACATTAATGTATGGTTGCCTTTCACCTGCTTCCAGCTATCGGCCTGGTGGAGACCTGACTTCCATCTTGAGTATGTGATCTGATGGGGAATCAAACCAGTGACCCTTGGGTTCATAGTCCAGCTCAGTCCACATCAGCCAGGGCCTAAACTTTGTACTTTTTAAGATTTAAAAATATATAGGATGAATTCTAATTTTTTTCATTATAAAAGCAATACATACTCATTATAGAAAATTGATACAAATATGAATTATTTAGTAGAGAAGATGTCCCCCTTCCCACCCTTATTAAGCAAAAATTGATGTTAACATCTATACTATCATCTCTAGGGTTTGTCTGGGGATTTCAAAATTTTTTTTTTTAAGCATGTAATTTCAGCTAGAAATGAATATGACTATTCTTATAAGATAGGACTTAAATTATTGTCATTTGATAATACTGTAAATTAATAGCCATTTTATATATAGCTTTTGAGTTAATTTATTTATTTACAAATACATATTCAGAATTTAAATATGTTCAAGGCACCATGCAAGATGCTATGTGAGTTCCTTTTCCAAGGGTACAAAATGCCCAGCTTTAAGTGCATAGTTATAATTTCTTGCCTTCTTAATCAAAAGCAATCTCAGCAATCCACATACTGACTGAGAAGAGCGGACAAGATGTGGTTAGCTGATAAGGCATTCATGACAATGCATAATATGACTCAGTGTCCCAGCTGAGACTTTCAAAATAACAGTATCACACCAACTCTTTGCTTATAAATTATACTGGAGTCCAAAGACTAGCTAAAACTTGCCAAATGGTGGCAGTAAACTGGCAAGGGAAGCTCCACAACTTGGGAAATTTATAACTGGAGATTGAATTACTTAAAATAAGCTCACAGCCCTGACTGGTGTGGCTCAGTGGATTGGTGCTGGCCTTCAAACCCAAAGGTTGCTGGTTCAATTCTCAGCCAGGGCACATACCCAGATTGCAAGCCAGGTCTCCAGCCAGCTCTGTAGCTGGAGGCAGGTGGAAGGCAACCATATACTGATGCTTCCTTCCCTTTCTTCCTCCCTCCCTGCCCTTCTCACTGGAGATATTGAATAAAATCTTTAAAATAAATTAAAAAAATTTTTAAATGAGCTCACAGATTATTTTGGTGTATTCATTTAATCGACAACTATTTATTTGTTACTGCATGCCAGGCAGTGTGATAGACCTGGAAGTGGTCCCCATCCTCACAGAGCTTGTGTTCTGATGGTGTGCTGATACGCACGAGAGTTGAAGGTGCTGCTTTCTCACTGGTTCTTTGAGATCAGGGCAGTTGGTGGACAGGCTGTTCTGTAGGCAAAGAGAGCTTCCAAGCCAGTATCATGATAAACATGAGTTGGGTACCCATTGTATTAGTGTTGCCACAGGACCGGACTTGCAGGTAATTTCCAAAGCAATTTAGCCCCCACCCCTTTTTTTTTTTCCATCTTCCAAGTGGCCTTATCAGATCATATACTTGATGAAGGTGCAGTCTCTCTACTCAGTCTTCTGTCATCATGCTTTGCTTTTGTTTTTTTTTTTAATTATTATTTATTATTATTTCCAGAGAGAGGGGAAAGGGATAGAGGCAGAGAGGGAGAGAGACATCAATATATGGTTGCCTTTCACCTGCCTCCAGCCATGGATGTGGCTGGAGACCTGGCTTGCAATCTGGCTCTGTGCCCTGGCTGGGGAATCGAACTAGCGACCTTTGGGTTCACAGGCCGGCACCTTATCCACTGTGCTACCGGCCAAGAGTATGATTTGCTTTTTAAATATATATATTTTATTGCTATTGCAGTCATCCTGATTTTAATCCCTTTGGCCCTTCTCTACTTAGCACCCCCCACTCCCTCAGGCAATCCCCCACTATGGTTCGTTTCCATACATTAAGTTCTGTGGCTACTCCATTTCCTATACTTTACTTTATATCCCCCAGCCATTCTGGAACTACATATTTGCACTTCTTAATCCCCTCACCTCCTCACCCATTCCTCCACACCCCTCGCCCTGCCATCAAAAGGTTCTCCATATCTATGATTCTGTCTGTTGTTTTTGTTTAGTTAGTGTGTTTGTTTTAGATTCAATTGTTGATAGATATGCATTATTAGCATTTTAATGTCTATAGTTTTGATCTTCTTTTTCTTAAATAAGTTCCTTTAACATTTCATGTAATAATGGTTTGGTGATGATGAACTCCTTTACTTTTTTCTTGTCTGGGAGGCTCTTTACCTGCCCTTTGATTCTAAATGATATCTTTGCATATCATGACTTTGCATATTTCTTGCCAATCTCTTCCAGCCTGCATAGCTTCTTTTGAAAAATCAGTTGACTGTTTTTGGTAACTCCTTTGTAGGTAACTATTTGCATTTCTCTTGTTGCTTTTATGATTCTTTCTCGATCTTTAATCTTTGGGATTTTAATTATAAGTGGGCCTCCTTACATCCAACATATTTGGGACTCTCTGTGCTTCCTGGACTTCCACGTCTATTTCCTTCACCAAATTAGGGAAGTTTTCCTTCATTATTTTGTCAAATAGATTTCCCATTCCTTGCTCTTTCTCTTCTCCTTCTGGCACCCCTATGATGTGAATGTTGTACCTCTTGAAGTTGTCCCAGAGGCTGCTTATACTACCCTTATTTTGTTGGATTCTTTTTTCCTCTTATTGTTCTGATTGGTTGGTTTTCTCCTTCTTACGTTCCAAAACCAATTCTTGGTTTCATTCACTCTATTGTTGTTTCTCTGTAAATTGTTCTTTATTGTCAATTGGATATCCTTTGTTTCTGACTGGATCTTTTTTAAGCTGAAGTCCTCGCTAAGTTCCCTGAGTGTCCTTGTAACCAGTGTTTTGAACTCTACACCTGATAAATTGCTTATTTCCATTTTGTTTAACTCTTTTTCTGAAGTTTTTATCTGTTCTTTCATTTGGGCCATGTTTCTTTCTCCACTCATTTTGGCAACCTCCCTGTCTTTGTTTCTATATATTAGGTAGAGCTGCTCTGTCTCTGTGTCTTGGTGTGGCCTAATATAGTAGGTGTCCTTATAGGGTCCTAGTGGCATTATCACCCAAGCTAGGTACTCAAGATGTACCTTTTGTGTGGGCTGAGTATACTCTCCTCTTATAGTTGAGCCTTGGTTGGTACTAGCAAATCAATGGGAGGGATTTACCCAGGCCAGTCAGCTACAAAGATTGACTGTGACCACTGACCAACCTCTGCCCTGTGTGGAAGATCAGCTGCGCAGGGGCACAGTGGTGGTGCTCCAACATGGTCTGTAGCTGTCCACTAGGTGGGCTGGCCCTGGGTTTTACCAGGTGATGCAGGCGAAGGTTAGTCCCTACCTATGTTTTGCCCAGGCCACCTTGCATGAGCTATAAAGCCATCTGAGATAGCAACTACTTAATGCTGGGCTTGGAGATTCCCAGGTGAAGCCAAGCTATGAATCTAGGCTGGCTGCTGCCAGTGCTGGGCCTGGGGCTCACTGAGGCAGCAGTTGCTTTTTAGAGAGGATTTAGGAAGTTGTGCAATGTGAGCCAAGACCAGCCATTCATATGGAAAAGCAGCTTGGTTGGGTCTATAAGTTGGGTGTGGGGCAGAGTCTCTGGGGATCTACAAGGCTGGTCAAACAGTGTTAGCCAGGTTGATGGAATCTCAGATATGGTACCAGCTTACTGGCGCTGTGTGGAGAGTGTTTAGAAGAGCAATGGTCTCTGTTCACCTTGATGCCAGGTACCTCACTTTCTCCCTATATGCCACTGGTGCCTTTCAAGTTGTGGCCCTGGTGCTGAAGCTTGGAGGGAGTGAGTCTGAGTAGGTGAGCCCATGTGTGGGTTTTTTAAGAGGAACTGCTTGTGGCTGCAGCAGATTCTTCCACTGACTCAATTCCCACTGGTTTTTGCAGCCAGAAGCAGTGGGGACTTATCTTCTTGGCATTGGAGCCATGGTCTGGGGGGCCTGGTGTGGGTCTGAGATTCCTCACTCCCGATATATCCCTCCCAAATTTTTATCTACCACACATGAGTAAGAGACCAGCCCATCCTGTCTTTGCCCTTCCTACCCATCTCAATGGATGTGGTTTCTTTAATTTCGTAGTTGTTGGACTTTCCTTCAACTCAATTTCCGGCAGTTTTGGGAGATGGTTCTCTATTTTAGTTATAATTTTGATGTGGTTGTGCAAAGAGGTGAGCCATGTCTGTCTATGCTGCCATCCTGACCGGAAGTCTTATGGGTGCTTTATGGCTTTGCTTTAAGAAGAAACAGTGCAAAAAAAAAAACACATCTAAACCGAGTTTGTTTGCTACCTGGCTTCTTATTTTGTTTTGAATGTCTAATAGGATCTTTTTACCAACTTTGATCTTTTAACTCACTATGAACTTAGCTTATACAGAATTCATTCCAGGAGTCCAGATAAATCCCACGGTTTTAATGACAGTACAAAAACCCTGCACACCACAGTCCCTGTGGTGTTTTGCATGCAGAAGTTAATTTTGTAAGTAATAAAAAAGAGGTGTGGCCAAAAGAAGTAATGAGTAGAAAAGTCTCCATTTTGTTGTTTCCCCTCTAACTTCGTTGGCCTATCCAGATAGGCTTGGGGTGTCAGCACTGGTCTAACCAGCCCAAGTGTGTTGCCCTGTGATTTACTCCTGCAATTCCTGCACCACATGATCTTCAGCAGGGGATTTGTTAAGTCCACCTCAGTGCAAACACCAATGAATTGTACTTCTTTTTAAAGAAATACATTTTTAACCCCCTTCTTAGGCAATTTTAAAAGAAATTTTGTTTGTAATCAAGTTTATTTTTAAAACATTTGAAACTTTTGTTTCTGACGATTTAAATAGCTTAACATTTTTTAAGAACTTGACTTGGCCTTCAAACACACACGCTTGTATGTATTCATATACATTCATGTACCTGTATGTACACATGTGTGTTTTACCTGTTATAATTTGTGTCCATTCAAGACTGGATATTCTTCATTGTGAATTCTATAGAGGAATCTATAATATAGACACTTGATAATAATGGAACAAGGCCAAGTATGAGTTCAATGGAAAAATACCAGATTTTACATGATTTAGCTATACATTTAATGGTCATTAATCAAACTTATGATTTAAGGCTCCTAAGTGGGATATCTCTACTATCAAAGACATTTAGCATATGTAACTCCTGTAGGTGACAAAGATGAAGAACTCTCAGACTTAATGAAAGGGGTATAACCAGTGAATATGTAAGCAGCCTGAAATTAATCACAAAGTTTCTGGAAAGAAATGTAATGAGTAATGTGTTCACAGATATTTTCTCTGAATACACAGTGTGTGGAGTATGGCATTTCTGAATTTACTGTCCTTGACTTGACTTGCTATATGCATTAAAATAAATGTGGCAAATGTTTTAACATTTTCTAGGTTTGTTCTTAGAAACAATGAACTTCTTCCATATTCTACAGGTACCCTTTCTCCACTGTTCTCAGTTCTTCTCTGGATAGCAGTCGCAATCTGCACATCAGTGCTGTTTTTCTTCTCCAAGCCTGTGGGTATTCGGCCATTTCTCGTGTCAGTAATGCTCAGGTCAATATATACAATAGGTCTTGGACCTACGTTAATACTCCTTGGTGCTGCTAATGTAAGTACTTTGCTTTATATTGTTATAGATTAATTAAAAGTGTACTCCATGTGAAAATTTATGTACTTTTGTATACACAGCAAATTCTAATTTATTGTGATTCTGCATTAGCCAGAGTTTAACTTGTATTTATTAATTTTGAAAGAAAAAAGTGACAAGTAAAATTTAGTATATTTACAAAGGTCATATTTGGAGCATGAGCCAATTCTGCAATCAATTTAATCCAACCCAGTTTAATGTCTTCTGGGTCCTGTACCAGCAGCTACTGACAAAAATGACTTTGAGTCTCCACTGTTAACATCCTAAAGTGACTTATAAATCATCTAAGAAAGATTAAATTATATTCAGTAGAATTTTAGAACTGAGTCCCTGTATAAAATGACCAAGGAAAAAGAGTTGCTATATGAGAAACTATGAAATTAGGCTCTTTTTATGTGAACAAAACCTATAAACTTGTGAAAGGCATAGAAGAGATTAATATTTTTTTTCACTAAATTTTAAAGTATTAGAACAAAGGAGAACATTTCAAAACTTGTTAGGTAAGTTTAGAATAAGTAAGCCAAAATACTATTCCAAACAACATCAATTGTACACAAGGGAAAATTTTAAGACTAGATAACTTTCTTCATAGGAGCTAACAAAGAGATATTGAGAAAAGGTAAATCACTAGGATGATGAAAGAACAAATGGTCAGGTAAACAAATAAATATTGCTAATATGTCTGATGAAACACTTTGTATATCTTTCACTGGGTTTCTAGCATAACATCATATATTCTGATATCTGTATATATGTCTTATCTTCCCTACTACATTATACAGTTCTTCAAGATAATGATTGATTATTCAATGCCAGGAACACCATGGGCACCCTGCAAATATTTCTTAACTAAATTGGGTAATGAGTGAGTGAATGAAATGAGGAAAAGATTATTTTTATTATGTATTTACAGTGCCTTACACATTAAATATGTGACAGATATTTATTGCAAATGAATAAATTAAATAATCAAACTTTTGAGAATTAAAAAGCTGAGTTAATATGGCCAATTCTATATTTCTGACCCTTATTGTAGTATAATTCTTTAAAAATTGGATATGATGTATATGACAGCTCCTTGTTAGCTAGAGCATTCAGTCAAGTTACCTGTATTCTTTAATCATTATCAATAAAAGGAAGCGTACTATACATACAAACAGATCTATCAGCACAGAATTCTGTAAAATACCAACTATATTATGCTGGAAACTTCTGGAGGGCAGTACTTGTCACAGTCATGATACATGTAGCCCTTCTCATTCCCTCCTGATTCCGTTTTTGTCATCTTAGTGTAATAACTGACACTTAAACATTCACACATTGTTTACATGAACTGAATGCTTTTCAATGCTTTGGAAATAAGCTACTTTTACAACATTGCCACTCAGGCTAATTAAGGAATCTTCATGGATATGGATTTATCTGAATTTTTATGAACCTATTAGTACATTCAGCTTATTTTTTCTTTAAAAATACATGGACTATTGAACCAAATTATTTGAAGAAACAAATAATAATTTATGAGCCAGTAACTGGTCCTCAATAAAATATTAATCCAAGTGAGAAAAAAGCAAGTTTTATGAAGTGAAATAAAAGCAAAATAGAGTTGGGCCAAAACTAGCACACATTTATGGGGCCTCTGTTATGTAACAGGCACCGAAAATGCCAAGAAGTAGAGGATGAAGTTCTTGCCATCCAGAAACTTCCAGAATAGAATATGAAGAGATAAGGAATAACAATTTAATGTCTACTAGGGAAACCAAAAACATTTGGAGTATTTTTCTTTTTCCCCTCAAGAGACGGAATAAAAATATAACTTGTACCTGGAATTGACTACTCATATTAGGGACAAGTTTTATGCATTAATTTCTTGGTGAGAAGGAATATGCTTGGAGATATATATTTCTTGTTAACTGTATGAATTTGTAGGCACCCTAGTAGCCTTCACAACATAAAACATCCATGTACATAGCCTCCAAATGATATATCAGGATCTGCTAGGCTAGGGCTTTTTAACTAAAGGAAATAATTAACTTAGACTTGGGACAAATTAAATAGACTAATTATAATTTTATATTGTAAATATTTATAAAAGTTATTTATAGTTTTGATATTGTGCAGATTAATAAAAGTTTTAGCAAATAATTACTTACCTTAGTATTTAATATAGCAAGCTCATTACAAGACTATTTATAGTTGACCATTTTCCATGAAGCAGGGAAAAAAATAAATGATGTTTTTTATATCTTAGGTTTTATGTATTTATTAACTTAATTTGCACTTAAAAGTTTGCATTGTGTAGCAGATGAGACTGTAAGTGCTAAAATTATTGGCATCAGAAACAGAAAAAATAAAAGAATGTATCCATCCATTTGACAATAATACCTTGCTGATAATCACAATTCTAGACCTTAGGCAAGTCAACAAGCTGCTGAATTTCATTCTTCCCATCAGTGAAATGACATTAAAACCAATGTCACCCCAATAAACTCAATTAACTTGTTAATTTTAAAAAGTCCTATTCTATCCTCACTGTGTTATGTTAAATCAGTTGAGAAGATTGGTGCGAACATGAAAATAATAGTAACAGTGTTAGCGATATCATAGCTATAAAGTCTACTCTTTACCAAGTACCTAATATGTGAGTACAATTTAATTGTAAAATGTTGCTATCATGATCATAAAAATGTTTGTATTTTGGTTCCCAGGGAGTTGCTTCTGAACTCAGTGTATTTCATAGTGTTGAGCAAAAGCAGAAAGTTCCTTTTCTTTGGAAAAGGCATCAAGTGGGCAAGAAGAACCTCAGTCTATGTTCTAAGCATTATCAGTTTCTATTACTATATTTTATTTTTATCCTCTTGTTTCTAAAAATGGAAGTTTTTTTAAATTGCAACTAGCTTCTTTATTTTGTCACAGGAGTCATCTCAGTATTTGAGATGTTTCAAAAGATTCAAGTGTTTTTCTGTGTGAAAAAAAGTATCTTATAACCCAGTACAGTTTTCTTCCCACGCTCTACATTACATTTTTAGTTATTGGTTATGGAAATTAACATATTTGGGCAAATCTAAACACATATTTTATAAATTTGTGATCACTTAACTTTTTCATACCATTAAAATTATTTGTCAATTTCCTTTTAATAAGATAATATTTCCAGTCATATGCATATTACATAATGTGTGTATTCTATTAATTTGTATTGTTTCTGTATATATATATATATATATATATATATCACCATTTATCACCCTATACCATTTTCTATCTCTACCTGCCCTCTATAATCACCATGCTGTTGTCTGTAATCATGAGTTCTGTCTCTCCGTTTTTTTTTTTTCCTGTTTTGCTCAATTCTTCTACCAAACCCTGAGCTGTCAGCCTCCTGTCTATCTATGAATCTGTCTCTATTTTGCCTGTTAGTTCAGTTTGTTCATTAGATTCCACATGAGTGAAATCATGTGGTATTTGTCTTTCTCTGACTGGCTTATTTCACTTAGCATAATGTTCTCCAGGTCTACCCATGCTGTTACAGAGAGTAAAATTTTCTTATTCTTTTTTTACAGTTGAGTAATATTCCATTTTGTAAATATACCACAGTTTTTCTATCCAGTCATCTCCTGATGACAGCTGGGCTGCTTCCAACTCTTGGCTAGTGTAAATAATGCAGCAATAAACATAGGTGTACACATTAATAAGTAATAATACAGTAAATTCCTGTAAAACCTCTTTTAATATCTTTGAAACACATGATATCAATAGTGTTATTTCCTTTCTAGGAATGCGTAGAAATGTATCATTTATTTAATGGCATTTATAAATTATTTTCCTTTCTCACAATTATTTGTAATGTGTAATTTATTATTTGTAATTTATTCCTGGACTTGGTCTCCAATTTTGTAGAGAGGTAAAGCAAATGAGGTTTGGCAAATAGTTGTCAATTAATATGCCCCGTTGTTCAAATTTAATACTATCATGTCAAGTTTAATACTATGATGCCCTCGGTTTCTTACCTGTAGATGGTTTCCTGGGAGGGCTCATGATTCTGCTAAGATTGAGCCCTACCATGTGTTCATCTAATGTATACAAATTCAGTGATACATTCTGAATCAAAACTTTCATATTCTCTCCTCTCTTTCTAATGCAGGCACACTCATACTTACACTTACATGCGCAAACACACACACACTTTCTCATGTAATCTGCTCACTGAATGTTCATAACTGCTTCTGATAACCAGTTGCAGAAACAGAAAATTGCTCCATTGCTGGGCAAAAACTAACATGTGTAAAATTTAGTAAGACACTACAAATTGCACCACCCTTGTTCACTGTACTGTTTTCTTAGAAACGTAAAAGATTTCTAGGATGAATTTGACTACATGAAAATTTTGCCTTAGGATTTGGCCATAAACCTAGAAGTTCAGCTTCCTTCCTGCTCATTTATTCTTGCATTTATTTCTCATCAGATTGAGAACTTCAGAACAAAAGGACAACAATTTCTGTGTGTCTGATTTCAACAGAATTAGGTGGATACACTGAGTGTCAACATCACTTCCATTCAAGGCTTACTTGAGAGAATAGACCTGTCCCTCAACATCTAGCCCTAGGTCAAGATTCAAAAAAAATCAGTCTGAAAATATATAAGGCAAATCTTCATTTCCTATGCAAAAATAGCAGAGGTACTTTTCATTAGCAATGTGACCTTGCTTTTGTGTTATTTGAGAACTGAAATGTATTGTTCTTTTGAGTATTCTAATCAATGCATTACTTTTCCACAGTGGAAAGAGCTTATAAAAAATAGTTTTTCTGACTAATTTTTTATGATTCAGTTGAGGAAAATAAAGATCAGGAAACAAAATATAAGTCATTTGTCTTAAGCATCTGAAAAGTCACATTTCAAACTTTTAATTTTATATTTTATAGAACTTATTTCTACTTTATATTAATGAACTATAGTGGGTCAATCAAGGTAGTTTAAACTTAATATCCATTCAAAACAATTGAGAAAGAGTAAGACACTGAATATTATCATTTACCCATTCTTCTTTTCATCATTTTTGTAATGTTTATGAAATATAACATTTATATCAGCACCTTTTATATAGTTTTAATGTCTTAAAATAATGACTTCTTATAATATGGAATTTGCTCTTGACTGGTAAATATAAAGACATTTACTCCACTGTAACAATACTCAATAATGATCTATAGAGACATGATAATGAATCATTGCACAGTGAAGAAGAATTTCTATTTTACATTATTCACATTGTTAACAAGATAAAAGAATTGATAACATTGAATATTGAGAGGATGGTTGATTAGCAAGGAGGAAATTTAGAAAAGGTTTGAACTTTTTAATTGTTATATTATTGATTTGGTTTGGCTATCTTCATATTTCTGATTTTATTTGTATTGACTTAGACTTCATAAAATTGAAGAAAGGTTTTTTTTTTTTTTCCAACCTCACATATTTCACTTTGCCTCAATGTATTTGCTCCTTCTTATGTTATTTAAAATCATTCTATAAGGCAATTTATTTGATATACAGTATATTGAAAAAATCAACAATGTTGTAAAGAGCAACCTTTTTTCCCAAAGTTAGGTTTGGACATAAAAAGGCAAATGTGCCATTAGATAACTTAAAGTATTCAGGGAACAATTTGGGAGAAAAAACTGACATTTCAAAATCTGTACTTCTTTACTGATAACAAAGAGGCAAAACTGGCCTTTCAGTTTATAAATAGTGCAGTGATTCTAGAACCAAATAGATGGTACTAAATTATAATAACTGTGTTCTTTGGAAATCATTGAACAGATCACTGTTTTGCCCAAGACTTTCTAATGTTAGAAAATTTCTATTTTCTAACATTATGCCACAGACAACAATATTAAATACAACTTTAATATAAACACTCTATAGGGTACCAGTCATAATAAACACTCAAAAATGTTTATGGATTTATGACACATAGAGCTTAGAAATATATGCACACGTTATACTTATTTTAACATAAGTATATAGGTATATTTATAATTTTATGTATTTAAAGCAAATTGAATGCAAAAATAATTTTAATTGCTATTTGTTTAAAATAATACTCAGTAGAGAAAGTCCAGAATTAAAAAATAATCAAGGAAAGGTCTCTGGATATTTTTTGCAGACATTTCCCTGTTACACTTCTAGTATAATAAAAATATCACATAGGTTACTTTCAGTATGGAAAATATAATAAGTGCTGTTTAAAGAGTATTAAGTGCTCCTTATGCTTTATGAATTGTCTAATCCTCTGAACGGCTCTATGAGTTGGGAATTCCTTAATTCCAGTTTTCAGAAGAAACAATCAAGGCCTACATTTGCATGGCTCGGGTCATGGAAATGGTAGTGAGAGTGCCAGGATTTTAATTCAGGTCCATGTCACTGCATACCTGGGGTCCTTATTCAGCCTCATCACTTTTCCTGGGATGGCAGAGGATACAAGTTCTGCCAGTATTATGTTTACATGCGGTTTGTAAGCAGTCCTGAAAATTACAAAGGGAAAAATCATGAAAGAAAACCACAGACCTGTAAATAATAGATTTTGTTAATAAACTATTATTTATGTGAGTTTTGGGATAACCAAGACAGTAAAAATGAATTTTTTCCTCCCTTCAGCTCTGTAATAAAATAGTATTTCTGGTGAGTTTTGTTGGCAACCGGGGCACGTTCACCCGTGGTTACCGAGCCGTCATCCTGGACATGGCCTTCCTCTACCATGTGGCATATGTCCTCGTTTGCATGCTGGGCCTCTTTGTCCATGAGTTCTTCTACAGCTTCCTGGTGAGTACATCTCTGTGTGGACAATTACTGCTGGGAAAAATGCACAGGACTTCTTCTTTGCTTTTTCCTTTGATTTTTTTTTTAAATAGGGCCTGATCTTTAGGACAAATTATGATATTTTTAGAATTTCCTAGGCAAAGCATGAATTGTTATTATTTTTAGTCTTTTTCTATGATCAACTACATAGGTGGTGGAATTCTTTATTTCCTCTGTGAGCAGGAACCAATGGTCGCACCTCTTGATCCAGGTGTCATAGACTGACTGCTTCTGGTTTCAGCCAAATCACACTTCCCTTTTCATTTAGATTCTCCAACAGAGCGTGGGAGAAGATGGGAGTGTATTTTCTTGGCACTGGAGTCATTATATTTTATTTACAGTGCCAAATATCCTGTGTATCTTTAAATTGATATGTAAGTAAAATGACAGGGAAAACCACCAACCCAGCAAAAAAGACAGAGTTGTTTTAAGGAAAATCTTATAGTTTTGTATTTAACATCATTGTTGCTATGTTTATCTACATATGTTTAATTCATTAAATGGATTTTCAGATTTCTTCTACAGATTTTTTTTTGTGTGTGGCACATCTTGTTTGTTTTAGTTATCAGTTTTTCTTCCTACATATGTTTTATGCCCATCAACTAAGAGAAGAATCATTATAAATATAAGATCTTTTAAAACTGAAAGCTCTGCCCAGTTAGCATCGTGCGTAGGAGCAATTTATTTCTGCCTAGCCCAGAGCTGACCTGCAGTAGGAAACTACTCAGTAAACTCAGCCCTGAAGCAAGAGGAAGATCTAAAAACGTGATGCCCAGTTCGCTCACCCCCTGCTTCCCTGTTATTTTGCACACCCATGTATGAAGACTGGGGAAAAGCTAATTTGTCATTTACTCATAGCACTTGAAAGAGCTGCACTGAAGAGTGGATTTGTTCCATATGTTTAGATTTAAAACTTTCTTCTGGGCAGTGAGATCATTCACCAATCAAAAGGAAAACTTTTTTTCTGTTTCAGGGATCCAAATGAATTCCCTCTCTGTTCTGATTCAACTAAAAACTTTAATTTTTAAAAATATGTGCCTGTGACATACGGGATTGAGAAAAAGTAGATTTTTAGTTGTGTGTATGGAAAATGATACAATAATTGATAAATAATAGCACAAGAATAAACTCTGTTTCAAAGACTCACAACTGTAAACCTAAATTTGCCCCACCTGTCGTGAAGACCTGTCACATCCAGCACCTTAACCCAACTGTGATATGTGCTTCAACCTTCTTGGCTACAAACTGGATAGGCAGCACCAGGATTTTAATTGAGGTCCAAGTTACATGCATAACCAGGGCCCTTACTCAGCCTCTTCTCTTTTCTTGAAACTGCAAAGGCTACAGGTTCTGCCTGGGTTAGTTTACAGGCAGTCAGAATGCAGATAGTGATGGTATGGGAGACTTGTATTATCAAAATCCATGAAAAAGATTGTGTGAAATGATGTATGTAAGAAGTAAAGGTAGTTGACAGAATAAATGTGTATTTGAATGATTCTGCATTATTAATAATAGTATTACTTTAATTTATGTTACTTAACCTTATTTCTTAGTTTTATTTTCCTCTTGTCTTTTATCTTTTAAATCTCACACTAGTGATGCTAATTTGTTTTCCTTGCATTGGCTGTAGAAAAGAGATAGTCCATTTGATGTTTAGAGCACTAGAAGGAAATTGTGATGGACATAATAACAATGGAATTTAAACATGTTTTTAAAATATTTTTGTTTAAAAGTTATATGAATATGCATTCCTGGGCTTGTCCACAAATGGCAATCCTTTATTCAAAATATTAAAAACCACACATTAGGTTTTCCTTTTAGTAATAGACAGAAAGAACCATCAATCTGACCAACATCAACACCTGCAATCTCAGGATCCTGATTCCATGAGGATAGAATGGGGCCCCAGGAAGACACAGATTTTGCAAGCATCTCATGGGCTTCTGAAAGCTCTAAACTTTCAGAAACTATCAAGAAGTAACCTGCAACCCATTACCAGACCTTTTCTTTAAGCACTACTGAGTTACAGTTTAAAAAAATCATATGTCAGCTGGTGGCACAATAGATAAGGCACCAGCCTGTGACCCCAAAGGTCACTGGTTTGATTCCCAGCCAGGGCACATAACCAGGTTGCAAGCCAGGTCTCCAGCTAGGTCTGTAGCTGGAGGCAGGTGAAAGGCAGCCACACATTGATGTCTCTCTCCCTCTCTGCCTCCCTCCCTTCCCCTCTCTCTAAAAATAATAAATGAAATCTAAAAAAAAAAAACATATGTCAACTAAATGCTTAAATAAATTGGTGCATTGATAATTTGGAAGTTGGATTTACATTACTTAATTTGTAATAAAGAATGGTGGCTTTATTTCTAAAGTTTGCTGCTTCCTCCAGAAGATAGATATCAAAATAGTTAAACATATATATTTTTGTGTGTGTTATCATATGAATAACAGTTTCCTAAGTTGAGTGAACAATGAATAACTTTACAGCCATTATTTGCAAGGCTGTAATTTAGCTTGGAAAGTAACTATATAACTCTCAGTGCTCAGGAAAACAGAGTACAAGGCCCTGGGGTTTCTGAGAGGATGTATGATATTATACTCATAATTGATTGTTTCAACCAGTTTAGAAATTCTAGTCACCGCTCACAGATGGCAGAAGACAAACCTCAATTATTCCAATTTTAAAAATAGCCCTCATTTCCAAATAGGTATTTATGCCTTTTTAAAGTGAATATTAAATTATTGCTTTTAGTCAGCTTTTGATAACAGAACATACACTTGTTAATATATAATTTTCAGCTTTTTTATAGCAAAAAATAAAATTGTTTTTAGCATTGACTACAGAGAACAAACAAATCCCTATGTTCTTGATTAGCACATAGATTTTTCTACTGCTAAACACATAGTGGAGAATAACCCATGAGAGGAAGTGAATTAGCAAAATTGTGTATTATATTTTTGTTTATACTACTGTTTCTGAAAGTATACACTAAAGTAATATGTTTGCCCTCATTATATCCCTTTACTAAGGAAAAATGCTTTCATTTCTCAAATATTAAAAATTTCATACCTTTTCTATTGCAACAGGCTCATAAAATTTTTCTCATAATTTTGCCTCTAAATACTGGATTAAACAATGCATTTAATGAGCCTGTCAATTATTCATCACTTAGGTGAACCTAATTCAGCATTTTCATTTAGCCATTATACATATTCCAGAAGCAACTACAGAATGTCAGTAAAACTAAAAACAAGGAATAAGTAGCTAAGTTAGTTAATTATATCATAATTTTTCTAAATTCAATTTGAAGCTGTGCTCTTTTCATGTCTTATGCAATTGAAATTTTGTTGGTTAGAAAACCAACAGATGCACATTTTATGTTGGGTTAGAGTTCTCTTTATTAAGACAGTTTATTAATACATTTTAACTGGGCAGGAAGATATATTTTGGTTCTTTTTCTTTTTTTTTTTAAATTTTATTGTTGTTGTATTACATCCATCCCCTTTTTGCTCCCCTCTGTCCCCCTCCCCACCCACCCATTCCCCACAAAGTCAATCCCACCTGTTGTCCATGTCCATGGTTCCTTTATACTAGGTTCTTGTCTAAGCTGCTCCCCTTTCTTGCCTCTGCCTCCCCCCTCCCCCCAACCCCTTTCCCCCT
>PVIW01015119.1:0-20810 GCA_004026585.1 Noctilio leporinus | reverse complement strand
GGAAGGAAGAAAAGAATAAAGAAAGGGTTTAGAAAGGCTGGGGATGGGAGGAATACTTAGATTGAGGACTGGGAATGCGTTATAGCCACAGAGTGATTAGACTTTAATTTGAGAGTAGGGGGAGGGTCTTGGGTATTTAGGTGGATTGAGGTATGGGGGGGATTAAGAATATGTGAGCAGTAACTTTTGCAAAGGATATGTTGGGGATTAATAGTTCATATTGCTCTCGGTATAACTCAGGTGATTGAGATTGGCAGCAATCCCTTTCCTGAGGCTGCCTCTTTTTCTTGGTCAGGACTTTATAGTCTATATTCTAGCCGGTCTTGGCACGTGGCAGGGCCTCTGATTGTCACAGTCAGGGCTGATTCTGAGTGTCCGCTCCCAGGTTCGCTGGGCCTTCTTGCAGCCTGGCTGGGTTTTAGGGCTGCTGGTATTCCAGAGCCCGCAGGGTGCCCCCTCCCACTCCTGGCGGAGGTTCCTGCCCAGGACGTGCCCCCAGCACTTCTGCAGGGCAGCCCGCAACTTTGCAGGTCCCTGTGACAACTGGCCCTGCTCCCGCAGTTCCGGGAGGAGGCTGCCCCTGTCCATCAACACTGTCCAGGGTCTGCCTACACTGTCCAGCTCTTCCGGGGCGGGCACCACTCCTCCAAGCCAACCAGCTCTCCGAGAAGTCCTTTATGCGGCCTCTGTGATGAGCCCCTCCCAGGCGTGGGCGGTGCAGCCTTTGTCTCAGGCAATGGCGGGTCAGTTACCCCCACTACTAGTTCCAGGCTCGCTGGCTGGCCATTTGCAGTTTCCCAGGAGCCTGGGGGCCTGTGTGGTTGCGCAGAGCTGGGCCTCCCCCCTCGCAGGGGCTTCTAGCTGCTGTTTTCCCCGTGGCCCAGCAGCACCGTTTTCGGCCCTCTCGTTGCCCCAGCCAGTGCACTTCCCTGCTTCCCAGCTCTGGCTCCCTGCAGGACTTTTCTCCTCCTCTAGCCCCGCGAGGAGCCTCCTCTCCCTGTTGCTGGAGTGAGTCTCTCACACAGTCTCTCCCCTGCAAGAGTTCAATTCCGTGTTCCCTACAGTGTTTGCCCTCGCTGCCTGCACTTCACTGTTGAGACTTCCAGTCGCCAGGGAGCCCGGAGCTGGCCTCAGTCAAACTCATCCCCTGGGCAGAGCCGACCTCGGCCAGCAGGCTGGTCGGTCAGTAATGCCTCACCTACTGTCCTGCTGGCCTCCTCTGTCTCTGGGCTGTGCTCCCCTATGTCCAGATGCTGCCCGCTCCAATTCCTAGGGTCCTGAAGACTTCTCATGCTCCCTATCTTGTCCTCTATCTGCTTTGGTACTCGAGAATCCCATCAGCACTGCCCTCTACTCTGTCGCCATCTTCCCCTGGCTCACATTTAATCCCTTTTTTCTTTTTCTTTCAGCAACCTCTTTTAGCAACTTTGCAAGAAAATTGCAAAGTATAAATAAACTAAATCCAGGAGACATAAAGAGAAAAGTAAATTTAACCCTCCTACACCATAAAGACATTCAGAAGATAAAAGATAGACTAGGAGAAAATTTTTTCAATGTTCTTAAATTGAATTTTTAATTGAGGTAATGCAGATTAACATGGAATTATAAGAAATCATATAGTGTGATATTGCGTACCCTTCATGCAGTTTCTGGTAAGGACAAGATTTTGTAAAAGTATAGTACAATATCACAACCAGGACATTGATGTTGATTTAGTATTCCCAATCTTAGGTCAGGGTTTATTTATTTATTTAGCCTATGAATGTCAAATTGATCCAGCATCGTTTGTTGAAAAGGCTGTCTTGGTAGATTCATTGATTGGCAACTGAGTCAGTCATACTTACCCAGCAGAGCTGGGGCCTGGCAACTGATTACAAACTCTGATTTAGAGCTGGGTCAGTCAGTCAGCCCCACACAGTGTCAAGTGAGCCAGCCTGGTGGCTGATCATGGATTCATTGGTTCACAACTGAGTTGGTTTGTCCTGTCCAGTGGCCCCTGGGCCTGGCATCTGATCACAATCTCACTGGATTACAATAGAATCTTCTAGTCAAGCCCAATGCCACTTGAGCCTGGTGGCAAATCACAAATTCACTGGAATACAATTGAACCTTGCTGTCTAGCCCAGTGGTGCCAGAGCCTGGTGTCTGATCACAGATTTATTGATTTCCATCTGAATTGGTCCCACCAAGCTGCACTTGAGCTGGTGGCTGATTCATTGGGTTGCAAGTGAACCTCTCTGTCTAGTCCAGCAGGGCCTGAGTTTGGTAGCTGATGTATTGATTTATAGCTGAATCAGTCTGTCACCCCAAGTTGCATCTGAGTCTGGTGATGGATCACAGATTGATAGGGTTACAACTAAATCAATTGTTCCAGCCTAGCAGTTCCTTAGCCTAGCAGCTGATTGTAGTCAGCTTGGACTACAATGAAACCCAAACATGGGGAGAAAAAGAAACAGTCCATCACCAAAGGAAAGGAGGAATCCCCAGAAAGATCACTAAATGAAACTGAAGCAAGCAAACTGTCAGATAAGGAATTCAAAATAATGCTGATAGAGAAGCTGAATGAGCTCAGTCAGCCCAAAGAAAACTACAAACAGCTCCAGGGGAACTACAAAGAACTCCAACAAAGCTACAAGAAACTTAATGAGAACTACACCAGCATCAAAAGGGACATAAAAAATATCGGTAAGAGCTAGGAGGAAATGAAGAATACAGTTTCTGAATTGAAGAATACAATCCAGTGGAGAAGGCTGAAATCAATAAAAAATTATATCAAGGCATAAAGAAAAAAAAAAAAAAAAAAAGAATACAGTACAGGGAATCAACAGCAGGCTAAAGGAAGCAAAGGATTGGATCAGCGAGCTGGAGGACAACATAGAAAAATATTCCAAGGCAGTGCAACAGAATGAAAAAAGGCTGAACAAGAATGAGAGGCTTTAAGATGGCTGCAGAACAACATGAAATGCAATAATAGCCATATCATAGGGATACCAGAAGGAGAAAAGAAACAAGGAATGGAAAACTTCTTCAAAAAAGTAATAACAGAAAAATTCCATAACATGATGAGTGAAAATGTTACTCAAGGTCAGGAAGCACAGAGGGTCCCAATGAGGATGAATCCAAACAGACCCACTTCAAGACACATTAAAATTAAAATGGCAAATTTCAAAGACAAAGAGAGAATCCTAAAAGCATTAAGAGAGAAACAGTAAGTAAGATATAAGGGGGCTCAAATAAAGTTAGCAAATGATTTTTCAACAGAAACAATACAAGCCAGAAGGGAATGGCAGAAAATATTCCAAGTAATGGAAAACGAAGGCCTACAACCAAGAATACTTTACCCAGCAAGGCTCTCATTCAAAATGGAAAGAGAAATAAGGAGTTTCCCAATGAAAGAAGACTAAAAGAATACATCTCTATCAAACCAGCATTGCAAGAAATGCTAAAGGGTCTGCTTTTAAAAAATGAAGAAAAAGAGAGACAGAGAGGGACACAGGTACAAATTGGGAAAATGGCAATAAATAAGTACCAATCAAAAATAACCTTAAATATAAATGGATTAAATGCACCAATCAAAAGACATAGGGTAACTGAATGGATAAGACAACATGACCCACATATATGCTGTCTTCAAGAGACCCACCTCAGAATATAGGCTGGTGCAACCACTGTGGAAAACAGTATGGGGTTTCCTTAAAAAACTAAAAATGGAACTGCCTTTTGATCCAGCAATTCCACTACAAGGACTATACCCAAAGAATCTTGAAACACCAATTCATAAGAACCTATGTATACCTATGTTCATATCAGCACTATTTACAATAGCCAAATGCTGGAAACAGCCTAAGTGCCCATCAGTGGATGATTGGATCAAAAAACTTTGGTATATTTACACAATGGAATTCTATATAGCAGAAAGAAAGAAGGAACTCTTACCCTTTGCCACAACATGGATGGAACTGGAGAATATTATGCTCAGTGAAATAAGCCAGTCAGCAAAGGACAAATATCATATTATCTCACCCATTACAGGACAATAATGAACAAAATTAACAACAAGCAAAGCAGAACCAAATATACGAATAAAATGAATAGGCCTTCAGTGGTCAGGGGGAAAGGGGTTGGGGGGAGGGGGGAGGCAGAGGCAGGGAAGGGGAGCAGCTTAGACAAGAACCTAGTATAAAGGAACCATGGACATGGACAATAGGTGGGATTGACTTTGCGGGGGATGGGTGGGTGGGTAGGGGGACAGAGGGGAGCAAAAAGGTGATGGATGTAATACAACAACAATAAAAAAAAAAAAAAAAAAAAAAGAGACCTACCTCAGAACCAAGATTGACACGGATTGAAAGTGAAGGGATGGAAAAATATATATCAGGCAAATGGACATGAAAAAAAGGCTGGGGTAGCAATACTTACTTCAGACAAAATAGATTTTACAATGAAAGCCATAAAAAGAGACAAGGACATTTCATAATACTTATGGGAACAATCTATCAAGATGTAACTCTGGTAATCATATATGCATCCAACATAGGAGCTCTGAAATATATAAGGAAAATCTTGGAGGACTTCAAGAAGGATATAGACAGCAACACACTCATAGTAGGGGATTTTAATACCCCATTATCAACAACAGACAGATCTTCCAAACAAAAAAACAACAAGGATATTGTGGCATTGAACAACACTCTAGAGGAAATGGACCTAACTGTAGAACCTTTCACTCCAAAGAAGCAAAATACACATTCTTTTCAATGCACATGGAATATAAGATAGACCACATGGTAGGTCACAGGACAAGCCTCCACAAATATAGGAAAATTGAAATCATACCAAGCATCTTCTCAGATCACAATGGCTTGAAACTAGAAACCAATCTCAAGGGAAAAAACCAAAAACACTCTAACTCATGGAAACTGAATAACATGCTTTGAAGTAAGGAATGGGTTAACAATGAGATCAAAGAATAAATCAAAAAGTTTCTGGAAACAAATGACGATGAATACATAACAGTCCAAAACCTATGGGAAACAGCAAAGGCAGTTTTCAGAGAGAAATTCATAGCAACACAGGCCTACATAAAAAGAATAGAAGAAGCTTTTACAAACAACCTAACCATAAAGGTGAAAGGTCTAGAGGAGCAACAAGAAACAAAGCCCAGAGCAAGTAGAAGGAAGGAAATCATCAAGATCAGAGCAGAATTAAATAACTTAGAGACTGAAATTACAATTCAAAGAATCAGGCTCTGGATGGTAGTACAGTGGATAAGGTGCTGGCTTGCTAACCCAATGGTCACTGGTTCAGTTCCCCAGCCAGGGCAGATTACCGGGTTGCAAGCCAGGTCTCCAGCAAGGTCCATAGCTGGAGGTGGGTGAAATGCAACCATACATTGATGTTTCTCTCCCTCTTTGCCTCTCTCCCTTCTGTTCTCTGGAAATAATAATATCTTAAAAAACATAAGTCCAGAAGCTTGTTCTTTGAAAAATTAAGAAAATTTACAAGCCTTTAACCAGATTCATCAAGAAAAAGAGAGGACCCAAATAAATAAAATCAGAAACGACAGAGGAGAAATCACAAATGATACTTCAGAAATACAAAGGATTGTAAGAAATTACTACAAACAACTATATGACAAGAAATATGACAACCTGGGTGAAATGACACATTTCTGGAAAGGTATAATCTACCAAAACTAAATCCAGAAGAAGCAGAAATCCTGAATAGACCAATAACAACTAGTGAAATTGAAGAGGTAATAAAAAATCTCCCAAAACATAAGAGCCCCGGACCAAATGGCTACACAGGTGATTCTACCAAACATTTTGAGAAGAACTAACCCTTATTCTTCCCAATCTATTCTAAAAAAATTCAAGAAGAGGGAAGACTCCCAAATTCTTTCTACGAGGCCAATATTATTCTAATCCCAAAACCAGGGCAAGACACAACTAAGAAAGAAAGCTACAGGCCAATATCTCTGATGAACATAGATGCTAAGATTCTCAACAAAATATTGGCTAACTGGATCCTACAATAGGTTAAAAAGGTCATACACCATAATCAAGTGGATTTTATCCCATGGATGCAAGGATCATACAACGTTTGCAAATCAATAAGTGTAATACACCACATCAACAAGATGAAAGACAGAAACCATATGATCATATTAATAGATGCTGAAAAAGCATTTGATAAAGTACAGCAACCATTTATGATAAAAATGCTCAGCAAAATGGGAATAGAGGGAGCAAATCGCAACATAATAAAGGCCATATATGAGAAACCGGAAGCCAATATCATACTCAAAGGGTAAAACCTATGAGCTTTCCTCCTAAAATCAGGAATGATAAAAGGTTGTCCACTTTCTCCACTTTTGTTCAACATCGTTTTGAAAGTTCTAGCTGTAGCTATCAGAGAAGGAAAATGGAATCAAAGGTATCCCAATTGGAAAGGAGGAAGTCCAAAGTGTCATTATTTGCAGAAGACATAATAGTGTACATACAAAACATAATAGATTCCACCAAAACTTACTGGACCTAATAAACAAATGTAGCAAAATAGCTGGATATAAAGTCAATATTCAGAAATCAAAATCACTTTTGTTTAACAATAATGAAATATCAGATGTAGAAGGTAGAAAACAAATCCCATTTACCATAGTAATAAGAAAAATAAAGTACTTAGGATCAACTGAACCAAGGAGGTAAAAGAACTGTACTCAGAAAACTACAGAGCATTGAAGAAAGAACTTAAGGAAGATACAATTAAATGGAAGCATATACCATGTTCATGGATGGAAAGAATTAACATCATTAAAATGTCTATACTCTTTTCCTTCTGCGTGCCAGTGAAGATCCAGGGGTCGCCATGGGCTGCCGCCCTGCCCGGTGTTACCGGTATTGTAAGAACAAGCTGTACCCAAAGTCTCGCTTCTGCCGAGGTGTCCCTGATGCCAAGATCCGTATCTTTGACCTTGGGCGGAAGAAGGCAAAAGTGGATAAGTTCCCACTCTGTGGCCACATGGTGTCAGATGAATATGAGCAGCTCTCCTCCGAAGCCCTAGAGGCTGCCCGTATTTGTGCCAACAAGCACATGGTGAAAAGCTGTGGCAAAGATGGCTTTCATATCCGAGTGCGACTCCACCCCTTCCATGTCATCCGCATCAACAAGATGTTGTCCTGTGCTGGGGCTGACAGGCTCCAGACAGGTATGCGAGGTGCCTTTGGAAGACCCCAGGGCACAGTGGCCAGGGTCCACATTGGCCAGGTCATTATGTCCATCCGCACCAAGCTGCAGAATAAGGAGCATGTGATTGAGGCCCTACGCAGAGCTAAGTTCAAGTTCCCTGGCCACCAGAAAATCCACATCTTTAAGAAGTGGGGCTTTACTAAGTTTAATGCTGATGAATTTGAAGACATGGTGGCTGAAAAGCAGCTCATCCCAGATGGCTGTGGAGTCAAATACATCCCTAATCGTGGCCCCCTGGAAAAATGGCGGGCTCTGCACTCTTGAGTTTCTGCTTATATCTTATCACCCCCCAATAAATCCTACTTTCATGTCCAAAAAAAAAAAAAAAAAAAAAAAAAGTCCATACTACCCAAAACAATCTATACATTCAGTGCAATCCCAATTACAATACCAATGACGTACTCCACAGATATAGAAAAAATACTTCAAAAACTTATATGGAGCCAAAAAGGCCCATGAATAGCCACAGCAATCTTAGGAAAGAAGAACAAGATAGGAGGAATCCCAATATTGGACATCAAACTATACTACAAGGCTACTGTCATCAAAACAGCCTGGTACTGGCATAAGGCTAGATATATAGATCAATGGAACAGAATAGAGAGCCCAGAAATAAACCCAGGACTCTATATATGGTCAGTTAATATTTGACAAAGGGGGAAGGAACATAAAATAGAGTAAAAACGGTCTCTTCAACAAGTGGTGTTGGGAGAACTGGACAGCAACATGCAAAAAGGTAAAACTAGACCACCAACTTACACCACACACCAGAATAAACTCAAGATGGATAAGGGACTTAAACATAAGCAGTCCCACCATAAAGGTCCTGGAGAAAAAATAGGCAGTAAAATTTTAGATATCCTATGCAGAAATATGTTTACTGATACTTCACCGAGGGCAATGGAAATAAAAGAACAAACCAACAAATAGGACTATATCAAACTGAAAAGTTTCTGTTCAGCTAAAGAAAACTCCAGTAAAATTAAAAGGGAACCAACTATATGGGAACACATATTTGCCAATGATACCTCACACAAGGGTTTGATCTCCAAAATATATAAAGAACTGATGAGACTCAACACCAGGGAGACAGACAACCCAATTAAAAAATGGACAAAGGACCGGAACAGACAACTCACTGAGGAAGACATACAAAGGGCTCAGAGGCATATGAAAAAATGCTCAACATCACTAGTCATCAGAGAGATGCAAATTAAAACCACAATAAGATACCACCTCACACCTGTCCGAATGGCAATCATCAACATATCAACAAATAAGTGCAAAGGGAACCCTGGTGCACTGTTGGTGGGAATGCAGGCTGGTGCAGCCACTATGGAAAACAGTATGGAGTTTCCTTAAAAAACTAAAAATGGAACTGCCTTTTGATCTAGCAATTCCACTACAGGGACTATACCCAAAGAACCCTGAAACAACAATTCATAAGAACCTGTGTACCCCTATGTTCATAGCATCTCTACTTACAATAGCCAAGTGCTGGAAACAGCCTAAGTGCCCATTAGTGGATGATTGGATCAAAAAGCTTTGGTACATTTATGCAATGGAGTTCTACGCAGCAGAAAGAAAGGAAGTACTCCTACCATTTGTAATAGCATAGATGAACTAGATAGGATCATGCTTAGTGAAATAAGCCAGGCAGCAAAAATTAAATACCACATGTTCTAATTTAATACAGGAAACTAATGAACAAACAAACAAGCAAACAAAACAGAACCAGAGACATGAATACAGGGAACAGACTTTCAGTGTGCAGAGGGGAGAGGGAGGGGAGAGAGGAAGAAGGAGGCAAGGAAGGGGAACAGTTTAGTCGAGGAACTAGCATGGATGACCCATGGACATGGGACAACATGTGGGATTGAGTGGGGGTAAGGATAGGGAGGGTGGGAAAAGGGAGAGCAGAGAGGGAAAATGAAATGAATGTAATATAACAACAATAAAAAGTAAATTTAAAAATAACTAACATTTGGAATCTATAAAGAACATCTACAAATTAATAACAAAAATGGTGTAAAACAGATAGGAAACTTGGAAAAGGCATTTTCTAGAAGAAATACAAATGGCCACTGAAGTTATAGAAGATGCTCAATCTCACAGATGTTGCAGGAAATTCAAACCATGAAATCCCATTATTTTACCTGTTTAGATTAGCAAAATTGAAATCTGTAATTTTATAAATTAGGAGAGTCCAAAGGGAATGGACACCGATAAACTGTAGGTGGGAGCAACTGATGAGGCATTGTGTGAAGGCATTTAGCAATATTGATCAAAATTGGAATCAGACATAACTTGACTGAGCAGTTAGTTTCACTTCTTTGAATCTCTCGTACACAAGCCTGTACTCATATGCACAAAAATGTTGGTGTAAAGTTGCTTAATACTGCATTAGGAAAACAACCAAAATGCTAATCAGTAGAAGAAAGGGCAGACAAATTACATCTCATCCATAGTATAAAATACCATGCACCATTTTAAAAGAATGAAGATACCTATAAGTACTGAGGTTTCAAATCAGAGAAAAATAGGAGAGAAGTTCTAATTATACCCTCACCCCCTGTATTTTTACTTTCCTTTTAAACAGATATAAAGCAGCCATCTTATTAATTCTGACTTTCTTGTCACTTTATTGAACTGATACAGCTGCTTCAGATAACTCTGTTATGACTCAGGGAGTCTAAATTACTGATAAATTAATCTTCTTTTTTATAGCTCTTATCTTGAAGTTATTTTTATTGCTTTCATTGTGTACCAGTAATGGAGAATAAACATCCAGGAATGGGGGATGGGGTCATGCCTCAGGCAGGAACAGTGTGGCTATAACTAGTAGTCTTGTCTTCTCAGTTCTGTGGACTTTTGCTATCTTAGTTAGGTCAGAAGGGCATTGCTAACCTCTCTAAGGAATGGCTTTTCCTTTGATAAGGTCTTTCTAGGATTGACATCTTGAAGAAGTCTTATTTTCATGATCCAGTTTGGAGAATAGGTTCATAGAATCTATGGAAGTTGATTAACTTGCTTGAGTTATCCATACACATCAAAATTAATTCATCATTTAATAAATCAAAACATTTATTTTTTCAAAAAATTTTAGAACATAATTGATTTTATGAGCAGAACTCATTTTCTCTATGTTCATGTCCAATTAAAAATTTTATTGTGAATTATTTAAGACAAATAAGAAGGAATAAGACAGTAAATACTGGTATATCCACCTTCTAGCATAAGAAAGGATTCTTTTCACTTACAGATTCTTAAAGATGTTCCAGTGAATGGAGAACTGGCCACTTTAATGTACATGTGCTAGTGCTTTCTGAATCAATATTGGTATGTGTGGCTTACCTGTTACTATTTCTTGTAGTGTCTTCTTTGATGGGAAATTCTATAGCAGGGCTCAGTGGTAAAAAAGAGAGCAGGCTGAGGGATCAGACTCAGAAAATGACTTCTTGTGATTTCTTGTAGATGAAATTTAGTATTTAACATAAGGTTTATAGGAAGCTATTCCCTGCTCTTTCCAACACTTATGACATCCTTAGATTAAAGGCTTAGATCATGAGGCTCTTCTTCATTTGCCTTACAGGAGACCAGAGCTCGTCCATTTCCCCCACCTGCCTCCTTGCTTTCCCATCCATCAGTCTGCCTATCCACAAAATCCATTATTCATCCATCCATCCACCCATTTATCCATTTTGGCATCCCTTCATTGAATATTATATGAGTGTTGACTCAGTTAAGGCACTGTGTCTGGCATGGCCAGGCTGTTCAAGTTCTGCTTAGAGCCATAAAGGCAGCTGTAGACCACTTTCAATCAGCCCTGCACAACATCCCACATATCCTGGCCCTGCAGTGGCTTCAAGGTGGAGTCCAGGGTAGAGTCATGCTACACAGAGGAGCAGCACTGCTCATGGAGGCCATGCCACCCAGCACAGGGTGGGGACTGATGCTGTGGTTTTTGGAGTTGAGCTTCTGGGCTGTCTGGATGGCAGTAAGTGCCCTCTACCATAGAGAACTACTTCGGGCACATGGGCCACTTGTTTCTGGTTGGTGTGGGCTTGATGGATGCGGGTGAACAGTATGTTATTGTTAGTGAAGACCTCAGGGCAGTGGATGCACTGCACTACAGGTCAACCTTCTCAGGAGCTGGAGGTGGTGGGTAAGCATGTGATTCTTTAAGCACCTTGGTCTGGCTGAGGGGGTTCTTGCAGCTCACTCACTCACAAGTTGCGTTCAGCATCCCAGGAGAGAGAAGTAAATAAACTCTTAATATGGACTGAAATTACCTAAGAGAGGTGTGTCAAGGATGCTATGGCAGCACACGTTTGTGTAAAGGGTGCATGCGATCAATTGGCAAAATTTTAGTAAAATAAACAACATTACCACAAAAGTGTTAAATTTTGAGATAAATTTGTTATATGTAAATGCATAAACATAGTCATTATTTTTTAAATTGTTCAAAAAAAATCTCCATTTACTGCAATAATAGACTCAATTCGACTTGGGAATCTTGAACACACTTTAATTAACTTTTCTTTATCCATGGACATCATAATGTTTTCAGTCTTAGCTTTAACAGCCTCTTTATTAGAATGACATTGTTTATTAACTTCCCCCTCACAAATGCTGCATACATAATAGTCTAAAAGATTTGCATCTGGTGAAGTAGGTGGCCAGATTTCTTTGACCAGAAGTCAGGAACATTGTCACTGAGAAATCCTTGCACCTTTTTGGCGTTATGTGCTGGTGCACCATCTTGTTGGAAAATAAAATGACGTCCATTTGTGACTTGCTTCATCCACAGCACAACTACTTCTCTAAAAAATATCAAGAACATCCTGGATCTTCATTGATGATCTGGATTCTGTGTACAATATCTAGACTTGTGTGATCCTTGTGTACTTTATGTGTTTTCCTTGTTGTGGTGACATCAGGATCAGCATGATACGCCTTCTTCATGTTGTAAACATGTACTTAAAGGGATGTTATTGAAGTCTGCAATTTCCTTAGCAGTTGGCTCTGCACGCTGTCCAGAAATTATGTTTGCTCCAACATCATATTCCTTTGACATGATGGAATTTAATACTTTATATCTGAAACAATGATGTTAAATCATAACTATAGAAACATAGTTTTTCAAAATTAATAAGCACATCGAATAAGAAGTTGCACAGTTATTGCCAATTTATCATGTGCACTGGGTATCTGCACAAAGGTAGCAATTGGCGTTTACAAACTGTGGCAAAGAATTTCTTCCTTTCTGGGCTAGATATTGGACCTTAAATAGATAATGATAGATAATGGTGGTAGGTGGATTGGCAGAGAGGAGGGAAGGTTGTTTTATTCTAAAGTTTTTTGTAAAAGTTAAATAATTACCTGTAGTTGCACCTAACTTTTAAAAAAAATTAACTCAAGAATTGCGCTGTGTGTGTATGTACATGTACACAAGTGTGTGCATGTGCTTATGAGAAAGATAACCACACACAAATACAGTAGTACATGGAGAGATAGGGATTGAGAGGACTGGGTTTGCCCAGGACTAAGGGATTCTCTGGAATGTGGAACTTTGACAACGAAAATCCAATCAGCCCAGGCCAATTAGGATGGCTAGTCACTCTGCAAAGGACCTACTTTGGACAGGTGATGTGGGTTGGTGCGATCTTAAAAGATGCTCAATGTGAAGTTTCTAGTCATTGTCTTTTGCCATTTGTTCATGTCCCTTTTAAAAGAACTCCTTATTTAAATCATGATTACCTACACTTTATTATTGTTTTGTCAACTCCCTCCCTACATTTTGCTAGAGTTTTGAAACACTTCCTGATATCCTCTCATTTGTGATTTTAGATTTACAGAATATTGCCAAGAATGGATAGAGTTCCTGAATAAACCTTATCAAGCATATACTATTGTTACCATCTTAAACATTTCCATGGCACATCAGTCAAAATTAGAAACCGACTTTAGTATTGTACCATTAACAAAATTCCAAACTTTATTTGAATTTCACCAGTTCTTTCATTTATGTCCTCTTTCTGTTTTAGGATCCAGTCCAGGGCACCACACTGAAATTCATTATCTATGACAGTTTCTCAGTCTTTCTCAGTTAATAGAAGAAAAAAAGAAGCATTTTTCATGACCTTGATAGTCATGAGTATTGGCTAGGCATCCTCTAGAATTCCCCTAAATATGGGGTTGTCTCATCTGTTTTGTGATTATATAGGGGTTATGGATGTTTAGGAAGAGCACACAGAGGTGAAGTGTCCTACTTGTCTCATCCTCTCAGTGGGTATCTGATATCCATGTGACCTCTCTTGTGATGGGAACCTTGATCATCCATTTAATGTTGTATTGGCCAGGTCTCTCCAGACAAAGTTACTATTTTTCCCTTTTTCTACTATGTTCTTGAAAGTGAATCCCTCAGCACAGACCTCCTGGAAGCAGTTCAGGGAAGATTAAGCTCCACCTCCTGGAGATGGAAATATCTACATGTATTGTAGAGTTGCAGGACATTCAGATGACTTTGATTTTCAGATAAGCAATGAGTTATTTTCAGTGGAAGTATGTTCTTTGAGCTATCAGAACTTCACATTTAATTTGTTAAATCTGGCAACCCTGATTATTTGGAATTCTTCTGTAAGAAAAATTGGTATCTTTCACCTTATGTTTGATTTTTAGTTTGATTCTACCATCTTTTTGTTATAGTTTTATTCCTACTTTCTGTCACCCTTTAGCAGAGTTTGATATACTTTAGTGATTATACTTTGTCTATTTAGTTTTCTTTTAAAACAACATGGAAAATAGTTTGCTTCAAAAAGTGATTTTGTGTATGTATGTGTGTTTAATTAAAAGATTGTTTTCATTGCATGAGCCAAAAAGTACATTAGTTTCCAACCCTATAAATGAAATCTAGGGTTGAAGGAAACAAGAGAATTTCCAAGTGTAGATGGTGGGAGGTGCAGGGAGGAAGGTTGCTGCTTTAAGCAGCCCCAGGCTGATGTTCCTTTAAGCAGTCCAGGTGGCTAAGTCGGCAAAAAGGACATGGATTCTGCCTGAACTTGGCAGTGTGAGGCACTTGTGATTGCATAAACTCCCCAACTTCTAGCAGGTGTGAGGGAATGCTTACTAAGTGGATGTGGAAATGAAGGAGGGCTGGGGTAGTGGGGATGCCAGAGAGAGCCTGTAATTGTCCTTTTAAATGGAAAACAGACCTCTTGTTTCTGTGAAGTGTGTACCAAGCCCATCAGATGGCGTTGTGTTTTGTTAAAGCAACAATTCTGCAGCAGGATTACCTTGGGTGTATTATTGTCAGGGACTGGTAGCCATCAAATCAAGGCTTGCTTCTCATAAGCAGCAGGTGTCCCAGGAAGTGACAAGAGACTCCATAGTTTAAAGAGGGCTCAGCTTTTCCTGGACAAGAGACCTTTGCTGTCCCAGGGGCTCTGTTGAGCCTTACTTCTGCTGAAGGATTGCTGATAATCCAGGCAAAGAAAGTTTTGGAGTTTGGTGAACTGAATGTGGCCATGCCTTGCTGACAGTTACAATCTAATCAGTTTTTTTTTTTTGAAATGATGGTACTTGAGAGAGTATGTGTCACTTGAAGGTGAGATCCTGCCTGGCACATAGTAGGTGTTTTATTAAGCGTTTCTCAATTGAATGAGGGTATCTATTCTTTGTCTTGCCACATGTTCAGGTAATCCTCAGTAATTATGACATGGATCTATCTACCTTACCTAAACTGAACACTGTCTTCCCCAATAACAATGCCAGCCACTTGCCATTGTTTACCTAAATCAGTTTTCATGAACTATGGGATCTGACTCCTGCCAGGTCCTCACAGAGAGCCTCCAGCACTCCCAGGGCTCTGTGCCCCTTGATCTAGTTCCCTGTCTTTCTTCCATGTGAGGATGGGGTTGCCTGGGCCCCTGCTTCTGGAAAGATCTTTCTTTGCTGCTTAGCCTCTGACACCTAGCACAGTTTTGGACCTCAGGTTGGAATTCTTTGTGTATCCCAAATAAGAAATGGTTATAAGCACAAAGATGTCCAGGGCAGCTCATTAAAATATCTGCACATGTGTATAGTTAATAAATTTAGTCTGAGGCTGCCAATTAATTTTCGTAAGAAAACAAAATGCATTACTTTTAACATAGCTTCCTTGGAGGTGTTACAAATGTCTGGGTTTGGTTCTTGTATCCTGTTGAACAGAACAACATATGTTTATCCATGTGCTTACATTTCTTAAGATGCCAGATGTCTGTAGTACAAGTTTTTATTATCTATTTTTGAATTTATGTTTTGAAGCTTAAAAATGCACTTTAGAATATTGCTATATAAGTAAGTGCTGATTGCTACCTGATTGTAGGATGTTTTTTTCTTTTTCTTTTAAAGATTTTATTTATTATTTCCGGAGACAGAGGAAGGGAGAGAGGCAGAGAGGGAGAGACACATCAATGTATGGTTGCCTTTCACCTGCCTCCAGCTATGGAACTGGCTGGAGACCTGGCTTGCAACCTGGTTATGTGCCCTGGCTGGGGAATTGAACCAGCGACCTTTGGGTTCGCAGGCCAGCACCTTATCCACTGCGCTACCAGCCAGGACTGATTGTAGGATGTTTTGCCAACCTGTTCTGAGTTCTGACTTTTCTTGAATTTCTGCCTGTGGCATGCCAGTGTGTTAAATACGTAGATAGTAAGTTGTGAGGTCAGTTCTTAACAGCTCTAAAAAAAGTAGGCAGTGATATTTTTGGTGAGGCTTTTGGAGTGAAAGCAAAAGCCCCAAAGAATGACAGCTGAATTCTGCATTGTTTACAGGTGAGGAAGCCAGGGCCAGGCATCTTTTGTAGTTTCCCATTGTCAGGTAAAGTCAGCTTGATCCACACCTGTTGGCAAAGCCCCATTCTGACTGTGGCCCAACAGGCTCATGGCAGCTACCACTCTGATTGTCAGTAACATAGAAATTGAGACCTCCAGTTGTTATTCTGGATTGGTGTCTTTCCATGTCTGGAGACACAATGGAATTGTGGAGTGAAATGAGCGACAGAGTTATTTTTACACAGACCACAATCTCTTCTGAAGTGGCCGGTATAGCTCAGTTGGTTGAAGCATTGTTCTGTAGCTGAAAGGTTGTGGGTTTAATTTCTGGTCAGGGCACATACCTAGGTTGTGGGTTTGATCCCTAGTCTGGGTTCATGAGATCCCCAGTCTGGGAGTAAATGGGAGGCAACCAATTAATTCTTCTCTCTTGCATTGATGTTCCTTTCTCTCCCTTCCTCCCTCTCTAAAAAAGCTATTAAAAAAATGTCATCGGGTGAGGATTAAAAAACAAACCAATGTTACAGGCCAATGTTGATGGAGAACTTGCTGTGCTGGGCTCGCTGTCAGTGCTTTACAATCTTATCTTACTCATCCCTCCCCCTAGCCTTTCCTTATTAGGTGCAGATGACCCAGAATTTCCATTTCTTATATCATCTTGCTGAACTCAAGATGTTCTCAAGTTGGAATTGTTCCAGTCACCCCTAATGGGACTGCGTGCCAAGGGTTTCTGTACTATGTCTTGCATACCAGGTTTGCTTAATATTTCTTAAATACTTTAATCACAGCAGCCTCCTCCGAAAGTCTGCTGGCGCTGCTTCCCTTAGGTTGAAGATCAAACTTCAGCCTAGCACAGGTCTCAGTCTCAGAATTGTCTCCCCTACTTCCCTATACGGATTGTCAGTGAAAGCATACACTTGTTTTTTTTCCCCCAAGACTATGTTCAAACTTTTTCCACCTACATAGATACAAATCAGTGCACCTCCTTCCTGCTCTCCCCTTTCCAGAAGAGTATGTCTCCCACTTTTGCATTTGAGCAGCAGGCATGGTTTGTATGTGCACTGCCATGTGTAATTTGTTAGCACTCTCATTGTCTTGAAATGTAATTAAGTGATTTACATTCAACTTCTCTAGAGCTCATCCCTGTTCTACAATTAAATTGAATACTCTTTAAGAATGAACTTAAAAATCCCCCCATAGCACCCAACCTATGCACAGAGTAGGCAGTGCGCAAATACTTGCTTTTGATTAGAGTCCTTAAGAAAGTTATTAGTCAAGATAAAGAAGCTTTGTGTTCCTGTATGAGAACATGATATTCCTATTTGGACAACCTTCTTGTTCTTCATCTTCCAATCTTGTTCATGAGAGGTTCACTCAGAACCAACCAAGTGGATCAAAGGAGCCAGTGAAATGAAACTGCCTAAGGTTTTTCTCTAACAGGACAGTGAAAACACCAGCATATCATCATCATCATTTATTAATACAAAACTGTAAGCTTGGAATTCTGGTGGCATACATAATGAACTATTTTGTATCATTTCTTCCAATGTATATAATGTGGACTTACTCCACAGATTCTTGGGTAGGTGTTGTTAGCCTCATGGGAAAGGAAACAGAGAGTGGCTTTGTTACTCCTTAATGTCCTTCAAAACAGTCTCCCCTGTGTAAATGCTCTTGAATCTGCTGAATATTTGGGCCTCCACGGCTTACTAGAATGAAGCCAGGTGGGAGGAGAGAGGCCCCTTCACAAGACATTCTTGGATTGAGAGGCTCCTTCCTTATTCTCTAGTATTTATTTTATTCTGAGATCTTGTTCTCATTATAGCTTAAATTTTGTTCTTTACTTTAGCAGTTTGTTTAATTGTGAACATTTCAATGAGAAAGTTTAAAACACTGCAATTGTAAAGAATCTGGGAGTATGCAGAGGTTTTAATTGATCCCTGTGATGAGTGAATGAATATAACTCCACTGTGAAGGGCCTCCTTTTTATTACCTCTGAAAGCCTTTATCCCATCTTTATCAGCATAGAACAGTTGAATGTTTTTGGCCAATTGCACTGTGAGTTATGCTACTTTTAAAGCTTTGACTTCATAATCAAGAGGTTGAAGCCAGGGTAAGCAGGATAACTTATTCCTGTGCTATTTATTGCACATAGCATTAAAAACAGCACCAACATGGTCATCTGTTTTCCTTTTTATAGGCTCTGTCATCACTTTAATTGGCTGTTGTTAGAACAGATGTTTTAAAAGGAATATTTTGGCATGACTGTATTTGTTTACTTAATTTCCGATGACTTGAAGGACATTTATATTTACATGGTTTTAAAAAAAGAGCTGTGAGACATGGGAGCAGAGCAACCCATGAGTGCTTTCTAGACCTGGTCCTGGTCCTGGGGAGGGATATGAGATGGCTGGGGTAGCTGTACTGGGTGAAGAGGTTGAAGGAAAGGAACCAAAAACTTAAAATGCTTGGGGCAGCATACAAAAATCTCATTTACATTAGCAGATGTTTAATAACAATCCAAATGTTAAACCACCCTGAAAGATGGCTTTAAAAATGCCCCAAGTTACTATTGTTTTAAGGTAAGCAAAATTAAAAAGAAAATTGTCAACTTATTAGACAGAGCTTATGAATCAGTTAAGTCAGTAGTGAACTGACTATGTTCAAACTTTTTTCACCTTGGACATGAACATGGTTCATATGCCATAGCTTAAAAATCCAGTGATTATTTTTGGTCATTTGAACATGGGCAATGGTAGAAAAGCTTATCAATACCAACTGTCATTTTTTTTTCCTTCCACATTTGGCTCAAAATATACTCCCTAGGTTGCTACTTCATACCAATTTTTGCAAAATAATATTATAACAGCATTTTGAAAAATTTAGATTCAGCAAACAGAATTATTTTAAGGCTTCTTCTTTTTTTTTAAATGCTATTTACATTGTCTTTTCTGTCTTTTAAAAATTTCCAATAGATGGTGGAACTCTGTTGGTTACACCAAAAGCAGATACCTAATAAGTCAATATAATCTCATTAATGGAAGTGGTCATGAGGAATTTTGTAAGTCTAGGAAGTTTCCTACTGGTTAATTGATAACATTACCTAGTTTGGGTCTATAGTGTTATGATTGTACAGAAAATGTGTTACAGTAAGCCAGACAGATGCTGCTAAACTCATAATATGACTTCCTAGGTGTAGAAGTATCTTGCTTCCAAGCAAGTGAACATGTTCTGTCACTCAGCTGGGTTCTGCTTTAATCTTCTCCCCATTGCAAGCACTAAGCATGATGCTTATTTAGTGCATAACAAGCACTCAGTAACTATTTGTTTAATTAATGAATTGCCGAAAGAGTTTACAAGTGACCAGATGCCCATTTGTGCACAGGGAATAGCTTGTTGGTGGAGTGCCTCCTGTTTTCATGGTGTTATTATCTGTGAGTGTTGATAGCTAAGCTGTTTAATCTGTTTAGTGTATTCGAGTCCTAAATTGACTCGAGTCCTTAGTTTGTGTGACTTTCATTTTCATGTGATGTCTTAAACTATTTGAGATCAATTGATCAATCTTTTTTTTTTTTTTATTTGTGTTTTTTACCCACTTAAACACCTTACAGTTAATAAAATGTTAAACCCTTTCTGGTGTGAGAAACACTACAAATCAGAGCACATGGTACAGTAGAATGTATCTATGAGTCATTTTCTTTTGTGATCATTATTTATTTTTACATGTTATTGGGGGAGGGGTGGGACTCAATTCTTAGGAGGTTCCTAGTCTTACATAATAGAAAGGGATAGATCTAGAATGATGAAAATTATTCTTGTCAAGCTTATTATTCTTGACTTTAATAGAATGATCTCTATCCCAGTTGATTAGAAAAATAAAAGTGCAGTTTCTTTGAAATACTGTCATTCATCATCTTCAAAAGAACTTTAACTCTTTAAAACCTATGTCACATCAAATTTGATACTAAAAGCCATACTTTTATAGGATAATAGAAATGGTGTTTCTAGTTTATTCCTTGGGAAATAAGCACAGAAGTCTTCCCACTGGTAATTATAGAACTAATTTGATAGCTGAATTGAGTAGGATTAGAGTATTTTTCAATGACATATCCTGCTAAACCACTCTTGGAACATTTATCTAATTACGTTTTCTCCATGAAAAAAATGGGGTGGAGGGATTGAGCAAAAAGGAAAGAGAACTCATGGACATGGACAATAGTCTGATAATTGTAGGGGGGAAGTATAAGGGGGTTATGTAGTAATGGAAAAATATAATTAAAAAAAATTTTAAATGTATCAAAAATGAAATAAACCCTACACTGAGACATCTTTCTGTTTAGTATTCACAATGAAAATTTTGTATATTTAATATGTTATCAACCATTTCAGAATCACTTTATCAAAAATATTGATAATAAAGGGAGAAGATGCCTAATTCTTTTAAAAAATTACCAAATTAAAATTCTCAGGTTTTCAGTTTTTCTTGTGTTAGCATTGCTAAATTTCTATTTTTTCCATGTAGATTTATGTAAAAGGTACTTGACTTTTTTCTTGTTTACTGACTTGATTTTGTGATATAAATATACACAGAAACTGTTGCAATTCAAATATTCTGAACAGGTATCATATGTTCTCACCCATTACGGGACAATAATGAGCAAAACTAACAACAAGCAAAACAGAACCAAGGGTATGAATACAAGGAATAGGCCTGCAGTGGTCAGGAGGAAAGGGGGAGGGGGGAGGGGG
>PVIW01015118.1:0-20844 GCA_004026585.1 Noctilio leporinus | reverse complement strand
CTGGGGTCTGGATGTTCAGCTGCATCACCAGGGAGTGGAGGCAGCCTGGCACCCAATGCCTGATCCATTGTGGCTCCTGGCTCCTTCCCTTAGAGTGAAATCCCACAGGAAGCAAGCAGGCTGGAGGCCAAAAATCACAAACGATGAAGACCCTGTTATGGGCACAGTCACCTGGGTGAGTGATATGGGTGTCTTTGTATGCAGTTTAGGGAGGGGACTGGGCATGTTTATTCAACAAGACCAGACTGAGCTTCCCAGCATTTCCTCAAACTCACTCCTCTGTGGTAACACAGGCAGAAAGGTGGCAGTTGACTTTCCTTTCATCTCTTGGAGCCCAGGGTTAGCCTGCTGCCCCAGCCTCACTGACAAATGAGCCCACCTCACCTGTCTGCCCGTTACAGCCTGCCATAACTCTCTCATTCGAACTACTACCTTCTACTCATTCTTGGCATATTGTTTCACTCTCTTCACTTCAGTTTCCCTCAGTTTTTGTAAATGGAAATAATAAGAGTATCATTTACACTTGCTTTCTGTGAGGATGAAATGTGAATAATAATGTCTTGATATGGCCTAAGCATTTCTAGTGTTACAAAATTTTAAATGAATGAGCAAATCATTGAATTCATGAGCAGTGTGTTTGGAATAAGAGGATGAATGAAAACTGTCCCATAAGCCCAAATTCCCCTTGAGACCATGAGTTTTATTTTCCTCTCTCTTCTCTCACCTTCACTCAGGATTCCCAGCAAAACTCTGGGCCAGATGGGCCCCCAAACCAAGTGACCTTCCTGGAGGATGGATCTTCATCCATAGAGGAACAGAACACACAGTATGCCAACCTCACCCTTCTCGGGAGGAAGCTGCAGGAGCCTCAAGACAAGGGGGCCACCAGTGCCTGCATATACTCAGAGATTAAGACGACTGGCAAATGAGGACTCACTCAGAGCTTGGTCCTTGTCAGAGGCATCACAACCTCTCTGGGAAAAGGGGCTAATTGGTGAAGCATGAGGAGACCTTGTGCAACATTAACATTAACCACTGTCAGAGGGTCCCCATGCAGAGCAGAAAGGAGAAAAGTGACAGAATTGGAGACACTTGGCTCAATTGCAGGCTTCAGCACTTTCTAAAGCATTCTCATCAAGGGATTCACTTCACTTTTCTGCTCCTGTTTCCCATTCTGTACAGCAGAAATTGTGCATTTTACTCCAAGGTGGCTATGCGTGCTCATTAAAGAAATTAACAACAAACAGAAGTCCAGGGCTTGCCCGGGTCTTTTCCCACACGTCCTGCATGCACATTCTGTTCAACCATGGAAACCATAATGACAAACTCATGGTGTCATATTCCATTCCAGAACTCTTCAAAGGCTTCCGGGGGATAGACATACCCTGTTGGCCTGGGGTTTGGTTCATGATATGGTATCTTTTGGTTTCTCTGCAGTTATCTTGCCTCACTTTTACCTTTCATCCTTCCATCACCTGCTGTCCATCCCTTCCCCATCCCATTTATGGTCCCACTGGGATCTTTCCAACAGCCTCCTGATGGCTAACAAGAGCACACTATGTATTTCAACATCAAAAGCGATTTTTTTCCAGAGAAAAGAAACACTGGGAGTGAGTTGAAACAGCCACTATCACAGTGACCCCTTGTGAGCACCCCAGGTAAGCAAGCAGCAGGCAGGAACCCCTTTTAACAACGGAAATGAAAGCTCAGGGGAGGGGCTATTTTTGACCATAGAGTTGTGCTGCAAACATAGAGTATTTCCGGTAGGGCTGTCAGCACGACCTAGGGTGTGACAGCACCTCCCACAGGACTCCCAATTTCTGGCTGGATTAGTTGTAGGCGGTAAAAGGCGAGGTGCCAGAGAGCTAACCCTGTCTCTCTCCTACACAACCCCCTTCCTCATTCCATGGCCTGAGATAATACATTACAGGCATCTTTCCCCAACATTTACAGCTTCACTTTCCATCTCCCCATGAACTTTGTTCCTTAAATGTTCTATGATGGTTCCTACAAAAATCTTAGCAACTTGAGGTTCTCCTAATGCAGGCCATGCAGGGCTACTTTCATGTGGAGTACAGCATTCTGCCCTTCAAACCTGCGTTTTTGGACAGACTTGGGTGAGAGGGTGAACTGAAGAACAGAACTCATCTCCTATCACCTCTATGTGTATAGTTGATGTGATTCAAAATTTTAAAGAAAGTTCTGATACAAAGTCAGTCCAAAATTCAAGAGCAGTAGCATAGCATCAGTGCCTATCAGTGAGATTTTTAAAAAATAAATTTATTCTTTTTATGTAAATACATAAACATAGTCATTATTATTATTATTATTATTATTTTAAAGATCTTATTCCATTATTTTTAGAAAGAGGGGAAGGGAGAGAGGCAGAGAGGGAGGGAGACATCAATGTATGGTTGCTTTTCACCTGCCTCCAGCCACAGACCTGACTGGAGACCTGGTTTGCAACCTTGTTATGTGCCCTGGCTGGGGAATCAAACCTGGGACCTTTGGGGTCGCAGGCCGGAGCCTTATCCACTGTGCTACCAACCAGGGCTTTCAGTGAGATATTTTGATTGTTAGGACATTAGTCCTTGTTATCTGTGTGGCTTCCAAGACCCCCAGAGGAAGCTTGATACCTCAGATAGTACAAAAACACATATACACATGATTTTTCAAAAGATATCTATGATAAGGTTTAATTTATAAATTAGGCAACATTAAGGTCTAATGGCAATAACTAATAATAAAATAGGACATTGTAACAGTACCGTATACTGTGATGAAGGTTATATGAATGTGGTGTCTCTCTCTCTCAGAAGATGTTCTTGTGCTTTACTCACACCCAACTCCTGTGCTGATGAAAGATGTCACAATGCCTATGTGATGAGATGGTGGGGGATGATGAACGACATAGGCATTGTGATGTAGCAGGAGGCTACTACAATGGTGCCACAACACATTGTCCTAACATTGCAACAATAGATATGATAACCTTGGTGACTATTAAGTAACTAAAATGGGCATTTCATACAGTATGGAGACCCTGGACAAAGGGATAGTTCATATCTGGGCAGGACAGAAAGCAATACAAGATTCATCATGCTACTGAGAAAATCATAAAACATGAATGGTTCATTTCTGGAATTTTCCATTGAGTATTTTCAGAATGTGTTTGAATGCTAATGACTCAATCCATGGATAATACAATTGTGGATATTACCCCCCACACATAACTTATTTCCTGAACCTTAGAGAGTGGCTAAGAGGAACAAAGTGGGCCACCACATTGTGGAACTCAGAGGGCAGTGGTTCCCTACATCCACTAGACAAACCTCATTTTCAGTGGAGTAAGAAGTTGAATAGTAGCTCTTGCTCTGGTAGTAATTGGTTAAGTTATCAGCTCCAGATTTGTGCTGAAAAGAACAAAAATCTTTGGAAAGATAAATAGAAAATGTGAAATCCCATGTTTTACAAGTATAGAACCATTAAAATAAAAGAAAGTGGGAATTTAGTAGGCCTTTATTTTGGGGAATGCTTGCATCCAGGAAATTAGACAAAATGTCTGGCCATAATACCATAGTTTTTTAATGACATTTGCCCATACTGATCATGTGAGATTTGGTTCTGTGGCTTTTGTGTCCTGGAAATAAAAGTCAGAACCTCAGGCCTACCCAAGTTTGGGGGAGTTTGAAAGAGACCATTCTCACACTGAGTTTGTATTGGGAGAAGGGAAATAAAACCAAAGACAAGGAAAAAATCTGAACAGCAACCAGAAGATAAAAAGACAAGTTACACTAAAAAGTGTAGAATTTTCATTGAAATGTCTGTAGCAACCATAGAAAGTAGGAAAAATAAATACTATCTTTTAACAAAAAGTATATTTTATGGATTATCCTGTTATAGTTGTCCCAATTCTTCCCCTTTGCTGCCCTCCACCCGGTAACCCCCTTCCATCCAGCACCCCCCCCCATTTCATATCTATTGGTCATGCATACAAGTTTTTAAAATTTTTATTGATTATTTTCAGAGAGAGGGGAAGGGAGAGATGAAAGAGGGAGAGAGAGACATCAATGTATGGTTGCCTTTCTCCTGCCTCCAGCCACAGACCTGGCTGGAGGCCTGGCTGTCAACCTGGTTATGTGCCCTGGCTGGGGAATCAAATCAGCAACCTTTGGGTTCTCAGGCCAGCGCCATATTCACTGTGCCACCAGCCAGCGTCATACAAATTCCTTGGCTTCACGCTTTCATACTATTCTTTAAAAACCACTTTATAATCCATGCTCAGTAAACTGAATTCAGAAATGAAGTAATACAGATCCCAGGAGACAAGTATGTGAGAAAAATCATTGCTAGTAGAGTAAACATATGGTTTTTAAATCCATGACAGTTAAGGCCAAAGGGTTGTGGTGGAATAAAGAGAAGTTACAGTTTCTAATAATTGCATACTCTCCAGGAGGAGAGAGAGATTTTAATTTACTAGTACTTTTCTAAGTTACTTCTTTATGCAGTAAGTTTTATGTTAATGACTGTACAAGGAGAATTATAATTTGTAACTTGTGAACTAAAAGAAGTCAAGAGTAAAGTATGAAAAACAGTAAATCAGAATAAGACAAGAAAAAAAAGAGATAAAGTAATATACCATTGTTGGTACATGTGTAAAATAAATGGAATGTGGGCTACTTATGTGGGACAAAGGCTTCAGTGAAAAACAGAGGGTCAGCTTGGATTATATCATGGTCTTTAAAATATATGCATCTAAATAATAAATATAGCACCCTGGCTGGTGGCACAGTAGATAAGGCACTGGCCTGTGAATCCAAAGGTCACTGGTTCGATTCCCCAGCCAGGGCACATAACCAGGTTGCCAACCAGGTCCATAGCTGGAGGCAGGTGAAAGGCAACCATACATTGATATCTCTCTCCCTCTGTGCCTCTCTCCCTACCCCTCTCTCTAAAAATAAAAAATAAAAATCTTAAAAAAATAAATTATAAGGATAGCAAATGTCAAAAGTCAAAGGGGACAACATTATATACTATGCAAACATGAATAGAAGAAAGCTGGAGTAGTTTTATTAAGGTCACACACAATACATGTTACTACATCATTCTTCTGTCAAGTGCTAAAGCAACTATCTTGTTAAAGAAGAGTATGCAGGTGCTGTGATTATAGGCAAAGGCAGAAAAAGAGATGACCCCAAGTGTCAATATGATGGTCACCCATGTAGAGCTTGGAGAGAATGGGAAAGAAAGAGAAATGTTCAGAGACTCCTGTGGATTCATCATGTTCTATTTCTTTACTTCAGATATGCTCAGGTAATGTAACCTATAAGTGTGTATTTATATAATATAAGATATATTAATAAGGTAACATGTATTTATGGTATTTATAAACCTATATATATATATATATATATATATTAATGTTTTTTTTTTTTTACTTTTTAAAGATGTATTCATTATTTTTAAGAGAGAAGGGCAGGCAGTGGGAATAAAGGGAGAGAAACATCAATGTATGGTTGCCTTTCACCTGCCTCCAGCTAAGGTCCTGGCTGGAGACCTTGCTTACAACCTGGTCATGTGCCCTGGCTGGGAATCAAACCAGCAACCTTTGGGTTTGCAGGCTGATGCCTGTCCACTGAGCCACCAGCCAGGGCTATAAACCTATATATATTATAATATGTGCTATACAATGTGGTAAATTATAGAATATTAGTTATAATAATTAGATATAAATAATAATATTTATAAGTTAAGTGTATATAATATAAACTAATATGTATATATATAAGGTTTACACAATGTGACCTATAAATGTACTTTGCATAACCAACACAGGTAAAAATATTTCAAACTATGTAAAGTGTTTTATGTTCCAATACTCACCTTTCCCAGAAAAATTTAAAGGAAGAATAACATTATTAAATAGGATGATGACAACTCAGAAGCGTGAGAGAAAATCACAAGCATGAACCCAGCCCACTGCTATGCCTTCCCCTGAGCCTTCTCCTCAAGAGGGTCCCAACCATTCCCGCAGCACCACTGACATAGGGGCCATGCTTAACACAGGCTGTGTCCTTGCACCTGTGAACGGGGGTCCTTGGCAGCATTGAGCCAGGTGTGCTCCAGGACCATGGACAGTGCCAACCCTTCATCAAGGATCTCCCGGGCCTGGCATGGTGGATGCTTAGTCCCTTGCAAGCAGAGTCTTGACCTGCTTGCACCTGATATGGGTCTCAGTTTTCCCCAGGTGGCTGTTGGTGGGCTTGGTGTTGGTCACCAGGGTGGTTAATTGGGAGGATGAGCTACACGTGGAGCAAGGTGAAGAGATTGTGTCACATCTTACAGCTGGTCTGACAGTTGTTCCCAGCAGGAGGCTTAGCCTGGTAGCAGCCATTGCATGCTGTGTGGTTCTCTTACATGTTCCAGTTTCCCAGTGCAATTCCCTCTTCTGGTGCCTATTTACTTGAGCATGTTGATGACAAATTCCACACCTGAAACTTCTTCACCTAGATGCCCTTGACCATGTCTATACATTGTTCTTCTTCATGATTGTCCTGGATGTATTTGGAAAAATTTACCTCAATATGCTTTTTACAAAGAAGTGCCAACTTTCACAAGCCTCAACTGGGAGAGTGAATGGGCTGCTGCTTTAATTATGTACGTTTGGGTGAAATGACTTTTACACAATATTGTTTCATATCCATTAACATAGGTATCCTGATACCTATTTACATCTTTAATGTCCTTTTTCTAAACTGGATTTTATTTATTAATTTTGAGAGAGAGGGGAAGGGAGAGAGGCAGAGAGGGAGAGAGACATCAATGTATGGTTGCCTTTCCCCTGCCTCCAGCTATGGACCTGGGTGGTGACCTGTCTTGCAATCTTGTGATGTGCCCTGACTGGGGAATCGAACCAGTGACCTTTGGGTTCACAGGCCAGCACCTTATCCACTGTGCTACCAGCCAGGGCTCTTTAATGTCCTTTTATGGAGATTTATAACTTTTCCATTGATAAGGCAGGTAATATATTTTTGTCATGTACCTATCTGAGTATCTCTGTTTCTGGTGTGTCATAACTTTTGATGCTATTATCAAGAGTGTCTTATATAACATCCATTTTTGTTTATTACTGTGATATAGCAATGTGTTTGATTCTTGTAATATGCTTCTGTCTCTAGCAACTTCACTAATTCTCTTAATAACCTCCACATGTATTTTGTGTATACTTCTGAATTTTTCTGTATGTGCAATCATTGATGAAATAAGACATCTTTGATTTACATAGTGATTGCCAATTTACAGTCTCAGCAACATGACAAGACAGTTCCTTTTTCTGAACAGTCTTGTGAACAGTATTTCTTGTCTTTTTTTCTAATCCCAGCTTGAGATGTGCTACATCACTCAAGAATGTGAATTTTGCAGGTACAACCCTGAAAATCCAGCTTCTTTTAGTTTTTTTCTTGTGCAAATTAATACTTTCTGTAACATGTGAGGAGTTTGGGGTGGGTGGGTGGGAGGTAGGGCTGGTTTCCTCTGGTTCAACTATTCCATGTGGCAGAGGCAGAGCAAGATTTTGTGGAGCCTGATATTTATACAAATGTTGAGATCACTGCTTCCAAAAAGAAGGCAGTATGTGGAACACAGACTTTTTTCTGAAATGAGAAAACATGTCCCATGAAGCAAGACAAGTTAGTGCTGGAAACCAAAAAAAAGCTTACTCAGAAATATTACCGGCTATTTTCAGTAGTAATATGGGATTTCTGTCTGGCACACCTGCATGACACGGGTTCCTAACAGTTTTTGATTGATACTCTTTCATTGCCTCATTAGAGGAGAATGATATGGTCATATAGTTATAAGTATTAATATAATATTAGTGAATATTACTGTTATTATATTTATATAATGTAGAGAGGCATCCCAACCCCATGGCCATGCACTGGGACACACAGTAGGAGGTGAGGTGTGGATGAGCAAGTCAAGCTTCTTCTGTACTTACAGCTGTTTCCCATCACTCCCATTACTGCTTGAGCTCTACCTCCTGTTAGATCCGTGGGGCATTAGATTTCCATTGTAGTGTGAGCCCTCCTGTGAACTGTGCATGCAAGTGATCCAGGTTGCACACTCCATGTGAGAATTTAATGCCTGTTGATGGGAGGCAGTGATGCTGGTACTAGGGAGCAGCTGCAAATGCAGATTGTCATTAGCAGAGAGGTTGGACTGTACAGAGACCATGACCAATCAATAGCTTGTAGACTCGTATCAAAACCCTATCAGTGAGTTTCAAGTGACAATTAAGCTGCACCTGGTAGGTAGGGGTTACCTACCAACACCCCACCCCAACCCTGGCTATTAAAAAATTATCTCCCACAGAACCAGTCCCTGCTTCTAAAAAGGTTGGGGGCTGATGATACAGAGGATGGAAGAAGAATTCACAATTTCCTCCAGGAAAGGGCTTGATATTCCACTTCTCCTGTAGAGTAGGAGAAAAATTCTTTCCATCATACACCTTGTTACTTCAATGTCTGAATTGTTTCACTTCATTGTCACAGTTAGGAAAAGGTTCATCAAGTTTCTTTCATTCAGAAAAGGGCAGTAGGTTAGCAGGCTAATTCCACCCACCCCTGTAGCTCTCACTGGAGCTTTGAAAAGAGGCCAAGTATGTGAAGGGCCCTGAGGAATGGGCATTCCTGAAGATTCAGGCAGCAATTTTGCTGCTATGCTGAAAGCCAGCCTTTGGGGAGCCCAGTGAATGGGGCAACATCTCCCTCACATGTTCTAATTTTAGGGGACATGGGCTGTCACTGTCCCACAGTACTTCAGACCCTGGAAGAGGAACACACATGCATGCCATGTCCACAGAACTGTCAGAGCAAAGAGCTTTAATGCTCAGATTTCTCCTGCATTCCACCCTCTCCTGGAGTTGGCTCTACATTTCTTCCTCTCTTTCAGCACTTGTGTGGTGTAAAGAAAATTTATAAGTATTCTTTTCCAGATGTACAGTGCTTTCAACGGAAGGGTGGGTACCCCGATGTCACCAGGACCAGTTCTGAGTGTCATGGTCTCTAGGTGACCTCTCTCTCAACTTAATCATCATCTACAAGGTGTTCCCTTTCAGATCCACATCTGGACCTACCTCTCAACCACTGGGGGCTTTGGTGTATCCATTTGGAGGATGGGCAGAGGGCTGAGTTTGAGGCAGGGTGATTTCTCAACTCCCACCCATCTCTCATGGCCTGTGAAAACTAAGTTCCCCTTTTCAGCCTGACCACAACTCTGTCACTCATGGATTTCTATTGGGACATCTCTGGCCCCACCCACAGCTGGGCATTTCCCTCACTGACACAAAGATCTGGACCCACTCTGCCCTGTCATGTGCAGACATGGTGCCCCTGTTGCTGCTGTACCTGCTGTTAGGGGGTGAGTGAGCTTGGGAATGGAGGGTGGGCAAATGGATGGAGGGCAAGGCTACAACGGAGGCTCTCTGTCCCCCCAGGGTCCCTGCAGGAGCTTCCAGGCTATGAGCTCCGAGTGCCTGAGTTGGTGAATGTGCAGGAGGGTCAGTGTGTCCATGTGCCCTGCTCCTTCTCCTACCCGGGTAGTCCGCAGTACCCCTATGGCACACTCTACACCTCCTGGTACTGGGAAGGGGACAACACAAATAGTGATGCTCCTGTTGCCACAAACAAACCAAGAAAACCAGTGAAGGAAGAGACCAAGGGGCGATTCCACCTCACTGGCCCCAGGACCAATGATTGTTCCCTGAGCATCAGAGATGCCAAGAAGACTGACACAAGAACCTACATTTTCCGAGTGGAAAGCGGAAGTGAAGTGAGATATAATTACCAGGATAAGAAGCTGAAGTTGCAGGTGACAGGTATGAGAGGGGCCCAGGAGAGGGCGCGGAGACATGGAAACTTGTTTTTGACCAAGAACAAGACCCTGCTACACTCCCTGAGCCAGGCCTTGGGATCAGGGTGGTCAGAAGAGGCACAAACCATGAGTCCTGGGTTCACTGCTGGATCTCAGTCTGGGTCCCTAATACCTGGGGCCCCAGCACCTCCTTCTCTTGTCAACAGACCCGAAACCAGACATCCTCATTGTGGAGCCTCTGGTGTCTGGCCGCCCCACACAGCTGACCTGCACCCTGCCAGGGTCCTGCAAAGGGGAAAGTCCTCTCACCTTCTCCTGGGAGGGAGCTGCTGTTGCCTCTCTCAAACCCCAGACCCTCCAGTCCTCTGTGCTCACTTTCACCCCAAGGCCCCAGGACCATGGCACCAACCTCACCTGTCAGGTGAAACACAAAGGAACTAGGATGACCAGGAAAGGAACAACCTGGCTGAATATTTTCTGTGAGTGTTGGAGGGATGGCTGGGTCCCTGGGGGTAGTGGATCTGGTGTGTGTGTGTGTGTGTGTGTGTGTGTGTGTGTGTGTTTACGTGTGCATGTGCACACACTCACATGCATACTGGGGGCTGAGCTACCTGAGAACACTTGTGCATGGATCTGAGTGCAGGTGGGAAGGGGGCCAGATGGAGACCAATGCCTCCGTTCTGGTTTTCACCACCCCTCCTTGGATTAGGGTGACTTCCATCCACTCCTCCTCACTGAAGCAAGGCCATGTCTCTCTGTCCCAGATGCCCCACAGAACCTCGCCATAGGCATGGCCTTCCAAAATGTCACAGGTAGGAAAGAACCTCCCTCTCTTCAGCTGGGAACTGTCTCTGGAGCTGACATGGAGGTGAAGAGGGGGCACAGATGTTGAATGGGATCAGGAATGGGAGAGCAAGGATGAAAATTATCATCCTCCATCCCTCACCTTTGGGTGAGTGGGTAGGTGGGTGCCTGTCCCTGTGCTCCATCCCCACCCATGTCTCTCCCTCAGTCCCTCTCATTCTCCCACCCTCTGTGTGTGTGTGTCTCTGCACTTCTCTCCAAGACCTCAAGATTCTGCAAAACACCTCATCCCTCCCCATCCTGGAGGGCGAGGCTCTAAGCCTGCTGTGTGTGGCTGACAGCAACCCCCCTGCAGTGCTGAGCTGGTTCAGGGGAACCCCAGACCAGAGCACTGCCCCCTTATCCAGCACCGCCATCCTGGATCTGAGTCTGGTGGGGACTGTGGAAGGACAGTTCACCTGTCAAGCTCGGAACCGGCTGGGCTCCCAAAGTATCTCTGTCAGCCTGTCTGTGGTCTGTGAGTGTGGGGACCCTGGGGAGGGGGTGGGCAGGGCACCTGGGTTTGATGATGGCTGCTGACCCTTCTCCTTGCTCCCCACAGACCCCCCACAGCTGCTGGGACCCTCCTGCTCCTGGAAGGACGAGGTTCTGACCTGCCATTGCTCCTCCCGAGCCCAGCCAGCCCCCTCGCTGCACTGGCGTCTGGGGAAGGGGCTGCTGGAGGAGAACACCAGCAACACCTCCTACGTGGTCACCTCCAGCTCAGTGGGGCCCTGGGCCAACAGCTCCCTGAGCCTCCACCTGGAAATCAGCACAGGCCTGGCACTCAGCTGCGAGACAGAGAATGTCCATGGGCAGCAGAGTGCCTCTGTCCTGCTGCTGCCAGGTCAGGACATTATTTGGCGCAGAGGCTTAGGGAGAAAGGATGGGACCGGAGAGAAGTTGGAACTGGGGAGAGTATTGCAGCCTGGAAGTGGGTGATTTGCCTTTCTCTGGTACAGAACATAACCTAGAGCCAATTCTGTAGGGAGCTGGGTCAGGTCAGGTGTTGGCACTGTGGGCTGGCCTGAGACCCAGGGCCACAACTTCACCTTCCTCTCTTCTTCCCCAGGATACACTCCTGGGGAGCATCAGGGCTCCTGGCCCCTGATCCTCACCCTGATCAGAGGGGCCCTCATGGGGGCTGGCTTCCTCCTCACCTATGGCCTCACCTGGCTCTACTACACCAGATGAGCACAGCTGTCTCTACAAGGAAGGTCTCTGATTGGCCCCGAGTCCCAGGTGGGGCTGAGCTGTCCCTCCTGCCTGGAGTTAGAGCTGAGCTGAGACCTGTGTTGGCCCTGCAGGTGTGGAGGCCCCCAGACAACAAGGCTGACATCCTGACCAAGTCCCCCTTCGTGTCAAGATGACACTGCAGGGTGACACAGGGTCCAGGGGGTCAGTCCTGGGACATCAGTGTCACCTTCTCACTGGAAATTCTCGACTCAACTGTCTCAAACATAACTTTGGGATTTTAATTGGTGGAAGTGACTGAGTAACAGTCAATGCCAATGAAAGGATATTTTTATTACTTTCATCTTCTTTTCTTTCTTTTGTTTTAGAGGGAGAGAGAGAGAGCGAGAGCCATTTTCTTTTTTTTTTTTTTTAATTTAATTTTATTGTTGTTGTATTTCTTCCATCCCCTTTTTCTCCCCTCTGTCTTCTTCCCCACCCACCCACTCCTCACCCAAGTCAAGGCAACTTGTTGTCCATGTCCATGGTTCTTTCATACTAGTTCCTTAACTAAACTGCTCCCCTTCCTTGCCTCCTGCTGCCACCTACTCCCTCCTCCACCCCTCTGCCCACTGAAGGTCTATTCATTGTATTTATGTATCTAGTCATGTTTTGCTTGTTTGTTTGTTTTGTTCATTATTGTCCTGTAATGGGTGAGATCATATGGTATTCGTCTTTCACTTACTGGCTTATTTCACTAAGCATAACACTTTCCAGTTCCATCCATGCTGTTGCAAAGGGTAGGAGTTCCTTCTTTCTTTCTGCTGTGTAGTATTCCATGTGTAAATGTACCAAAGTTTTTTGAGCCAATCATCCACTGATGGGCACTTAGGCTGTTTCCAGCACTTGGCTATTGTAAATAGTGCTGCTATGAACATAGGTGTACATAGGTTCGTATGAATTGGTGTTTCAGGATTCATTGGGTATAGTCCAGTAGTGGAATTGCTGGATGAAAATGCAGTTCCATTTTTAATTTTTTAAGGAATCCCCATACTGTTTTCCACAGTGGCTGCATCAACCTGCATTCCTACCAACAGTGCACCAGGGTTCCCTTTTCTCCACATCCTTGCCAACAATTATTTGTTGATGATTGCCATTGTGACAGGTATGAGGTGGTATCTTCTTGTGGTTTTAATTTGCATCTTTCTGATGGCTAATGATGATGAGCATTCTTTCACATGCCTCTGGGCCCTTTGTATGTCTTCCTCAGTGGGTTGTCTGTTCAGGTCCTCTGCCCATATTTTAATTGGGCTGTCTGTCACCCTGGTGTTGAGTTGCATAAGTTCTTTATATATTTTGAATATGAACCCATTGTCTGATATCAAACCATTGGGAAATGTGTTTTCCCACACAGTTGGTTTCCTTTTAATTTTGCTAGGTTTTCAACTTGATAAAGTCCCATTTGTTTATTTGTTCTTTTATTTCCTTTGCCCTTGGAGAAGTATCAGTGAAAATATTTCTGTGTAGGATATCTCATATTTTACTGCCTAAATTTATTTCTAGGACCTTTATGGTGGCACTGCTTATGTTTAAGTCCTTTATCCATCTTGAGTTTATTCTGGTGTATGGTGTAATTTGGTGGTCTAGTTTTATATTTTTGCATGTTCCTGTCTAGTCTCCCAACACCACTTGTTGAAGAGACTGATTTTACTCCATTTGATGTTCCTTCCCCCTTTGTCAAATATTAATTGACCATAGAGTCCTGGGTTTATTTCTTTTCTTTTTAATTAAAAAAAATATTGTTGTTGTATTTCATCCATCCCATTTTTGCTCCCCTCTGTCCCCCTCCCCACCCACCCATTTCCCCCAAAGTCAATCCCACCTGTTGTCCATGTTCATGGTTCCTTTATCCTAGGTTCTTGTCTAAACGGCTCCCCTTCCTTGCCTCTTCCTCCTCCCTTCCCCCAACCCCCTTCCCCCTGACCACTGAAGGCCTGTTCACTGTATTCATATATTTGGCTCTGTTTCGCTTGTTGTTAGTTTTGCTCATTATTGTCCTGTAATGGGTGAGATCATATGTATTTTTTCTTCACTGCCTGGCTTATTTCACTAAGCATAATACTCTCCAGTTACATCCATGTTGTTGCAAAGGGTAGGAGTTCCTTCTTTCTGCTGTATAGTATTCCATTGTGTAAATGTATCAAAGTTTTTTGAGCCAGTCATCCACTGATGGGCATTTAGGCTGTTTCCAGCACTTGGCTATTGTAAATAGTGCTGCTATGAACATAGGTGTACATGGGTTCTTATGAATTGGTGTTTCAGGATTCTTTGGGTATAGTCCCAGTAGTGGAATTGCTGGTCAAAAGGCAGTTCCATTTTTAATTTTTTAAGGAAACCCCATACTGTTTTCCACAGTGGCTGTACCAGCCTACATTCCCACCAACAGTGTGCCAGGGTTCCCTTTCCCCCACATCCTCGCCAACACTTGTTGTCTGTTGATTTGTTGATGATTGCCACCTGACAGGTGTGAGGTGGTATCTTATTGTGGTTTTAATTTGCATCTCTCTGATGACTAATGATGTTGAGCATTCTTTCATATGCCTCTGGGCCCTTTGCATATCTTCCTCAGTGAGTTGTCTGTTCAGGTCCTTTGCCCATTTTTTAATTGGGCTGTCTGTCTCCCTGGAGTTGAGTTGCATTAGTTCTTCATATATTTTGGAGATCAGACCCTTGTCTGAGGTATCATTGGCAATTATGTTTTCCCATACATTTGGTTCCCTTTGAATTTTGCTGATATTTTCTTTAGCCAAACAGAAACTTTTCAATTTCATATAGTCCCATTTGTTGATTCGTTCTTTTATTTCCTTTGCCCTTGGTGAAGTATCAGTAAACATATTTCTGCATAGGATATCCGAAAGTTTACTGCCTATATTTTCCTCCAGGACCTTTATGGTGGCACTGCTTATGTTTAAATCCTTTATGCATCTTGAGTTTGTTCTGTTAAATGGTGTAAGTTGGTGGTCTAGTTTTATCTTTTTGCATGTTGCTGTCCAGTTCTCCCAACACCATTTGTTGAAGAGACTGTTTTTACTCCATTGGATGTTCCTTCCCCCTTTGTCAAATATGAGTTGACTATAGAGTCCTGGGTTAATTTCTGGGCTCTCTATTCTGTTCCATTGATCTATATGTCTATTCTTATGACAGTACCAGATAGTTTTGATGACAATAGCCTTGTAGTATTGTTTGAAGTCTGGTATTGTGATTCCTCCTACCTTGTTCTTCTTTCTCAAGATTGCTGTGGCTATTCGTGGGTGTTTTGGGCTCCACATAAAATTTTGAAGTATTTATTCTATTTCTGTGAAGTCTGTCATTGGTATTTTAATTGGGATTGCATTGAATATGTAGATTGCTTTGGGTAGTATGGACATTTTAATGATGTTAATTCTTCCCATCCATGAACATGGTATGTGCTTTCATTTACTTGTATCTTCCTTGATTTCTTTCTTCATTGTTCTATAGTTTTCTGAGTACAGGTCTTTTACCTCCTTAGTTAAGTTGATTCCTAGGTACTTTATTTTTCTTGTTGCTATGGTAAATGGGATTTGTTTTCTTGCTTCTATTTCTGTTGTTTCATTATTGATATACAAAAATGCTTTTGATTTCTGGATATTGACTTTATACTCAGCTACTTTGCTAAATTTGCTTATTAGGTCGAGTAAGTTTTTGGTGGAGCCAATCGGGTTTTGTATGTACACTATCATATCATCTACAAATAATGACAGTTTGATTTCCTCCTTTCCAATTTGGATACATTTGATTCCATTTTCTTGTCTAATAGCTATGGCTAGAACTTCCAAAATCATGTTGAACAGAAGTGGAGAAGGTGGACAGCCTTGTCTTGTTCCTGATGTCAGGGGAAAGCTTTTAGTTTTTGCCCATTAAGCATGATGTTGGCTTCAGGTTTCTCATATATGGCCATTATTATGTTGAGAAAATGATGAGTGCTTGATTTTAGCTTAGTCGAAAATGTTAAGTTTGTCTTTATGATTCGAGCTGTTTATGTGTTCCTCAGAATCCCTCCCTACCTGAAATTCATGGAGACATTCCTGCTATATAATGTCCTAACAGTTCAATTTTCTTGTTTCTATAAAACAATAGATTTTCAATCCATCTGCAATTGATTTTAGTGCATTATGGAAGCCAGGGGTGCAATCTTATTTGACTGCATTCGATTTCTAGCTACCTACATGTGTTACTGAAATGTTTATCATCCCTGGCCAGGTAACATTGTTGGTTAGAACATTGTCCCCATAAGCCAAGGTTCAGGGTTTGCTCCCTGATCAGGGCACATGCAGGAATCAATCCATCAACTAACGCATCAAGAAGTAAGACATAAATTCAATCTCTCTCTCTTTTTCAATCTCTCTGTCTCTCTGTCTCTGTCCCTCTGTCTCTTTCTCTCTCTCTATCTCTCTATCTCTCTCAGCAGGGTGACAGCTAATGGGGTGATTCAAGGAGGTGTTGAGCAAAAAGGAAAGATGGTTCATGGACATGCACACCACTGTGGTGATTGCTGGAGGAAGGGGGTTAAAAGGGGACTAAATTTTAATGAAAAAATAAAAACAAATTACATATAAAATAAAATCCATGAATAAAAAATTTAAATGAGACATTTCTCTTTTTGTTACTTCTCTGTATCACCTGCTCTAACATGCAAGGCTTTTCCTGTGGTTTAGGTCTTTGCTATTTCTAGATGCCCTATTCTGTTCCACTGGTCTAGTGGTACAACACTGTGTAAGTGCAGAGAACACTGTCTTATTTGCTGTAATGTTTTACTATGTCTTGAAGTCCTACAGAGCCAATCCTCATATATTGTTCTTTAGGTTTGTCTTGGCTGCATTTAGAAAAATTTACTTTAATACAAACTTTACAAGAGAGGGGCCAAATAGTAGAAAAGTCAGCTGGGAGATTGGGTGACATATTGCATTGATTTTGCACATTAATTTGGGCAGAGTGGACTGTGACACAATATTGCTTTAATATCCATTAACATGCATATTTATTTTATTAAGATATTGAACATCCTTCCAAACAGATTGTAATCTCTTCCACTGAAAAAGTGCATTTTATGTTTTATTATGTACATATCTGAATCAGTGTATTTCAGAGTTATCATAATTGTTGATGCAATTGCCAACGGCATCTTTTATAACATATTATGAATTGCATGAGCTTTAAGTTAGTGAATTTGCTGCTGTGCTGAGGGCCAGATTCCAGGGTGCCAGGCAAATGGGGTGAAATCTCCAAGTACAGGTCCTGTTTTGGGGGGCTCTGCTCACCACTGCTGCCTCAGACGTTCAGACCTTGTAATAGGATCAGGTGTGCATCCCGTGTTTCCACATCTTTAGAGCAAAGGCTTTAAAACTCAGCTTTCCCTGGGCTCCATTCTCCCCTGGAGTTGGGTCTAAATTCCTACTGTTTGTCAGCACTTGAGTGGTCTAAGGAAAATTTAAACATCTTTTCCAGAAAATTCAGTGGTTTTGGCTGGAGTGTGGGAACCTGGAGCCACCAGGACCAGCACTGACAGCAGTGACCTCTGTGTGACCTCCCTCTTGACTTAAATATCATCTACAAGGAGATCACTTTCAGATCCACAACTGGGAGCTGCAGTGGTGCAATCAGTTAGCACGTGGTACAGATCCACATCTGAAAAACCCTCCCAACTGCTGGGGAAGTTGGTATATTCACATGGAGGATCCAGCAGAGGGTTGAAGTGGAGACAGGATGATTTCTCAGCACACACCCCACCCCCATGGTCTGCGGAGCCCATTTCCCCTCCAGGCCTGGCCACAGCTTTGTCACTTGTCGCTTCCTGTTGGAGCAGCTTTAGCTCAACCCCACAGTGGGGTCTTTCCCTCCCTGACAACATGGTGCCCCTGCTGCTGCTGCCCCTGCTGTGGGGAACCAGTAAGTGGCCTGAAGGAAGGAGACAGGAAGGTAAGGGAAGGATGGGAGCTGCAGTTGAGCCTCTGTGTCCCCACAGGACTCCTGCAGGAGCAGCAAGGCTATGACCTCCAAGTGACGAAATTGGTGAGTGTGCAGGAGAATCAGTGCGTCCACGTGCTCTGCTCCTTCTCCTACCCGGAGAGTTGGAGGTATCCCTCGGGCAATATCTACACCTCCTGGTACTGGCGTGGCGACAAAATGATTTATGATGTTCCTGTGGTCACCAACAACCCACGTAAAACAGCAAAGAGAGAGACCCTGGGCCGATTCTTCCTTGCAGACCCCAGCAACAACTGTTCCCTGAGCATCAGAGATGCCAGGAAGAGTGACTCAGGGAGCTACTTCTTCCAAGTGGAGAGATATAATCACGTGATACATACTTACCAGGATAAGGAGCTGATTTTGCAGGTGACAGGTATGGCAGGGTCCCAGGAGAAGATGCTGAGATGTGGGACTCTACCTTAGAACAGGAACAGGACCTTGGGACTCTATTTGATCCAGGCCTCAGGCCCAAGGTATTGGAAGGGACATAGGACCTGGGGTGAGCGCAGACCCTGCAGCATGGGTGCCAGGAGGGTCACAATTGGGCTCACCTTTCCAGATTCAGGTCCCAGGCAGCTTACTTTCTCCTCCTCAGACCTGACACAGAAACCAGACATCCTTATTCTGGAGCCGCTGGTGTCTGGCCGCCGCACACAGGTGACCTGCAGCCTCTCAGAGTCCTGTGAAGGGGGAAGTTCTCTCACTTTCTCCTGGGTGGGGAGTGCTCTGGACTCTTTGAATCCTAAGCCTCTCAACTCCTCTGTGCTCACCTTCACCCCGAGGTCATCGGACCATGGCACCAACCTCACTTGTCTGGTGACATGTGTGGGACGTGGGCTGACTACACAGAAAACAATTCACCTCAATGTCTCCTGTGAGTGTTGGAGGGATGTCTGGGTCCCTTGGGGCAGTGGGACAGGTTGTGTGTGTGTGTGTGTGTGTGTGTGTGTGTGTGTATGCACAGGAGGCTAGCCTCTCTGAGGACACTTGTGAATGGATCTGAGTGCAGGTAAGGAGGGCCCAGAGGGACAGCTGTCCCTCTTTCCTGATTCCCCCCCTGCCCCTCCTGGGTTGGGGTGACTTCCATCCTGTCCTTGCCTCTGAAGCAAGGCCATGTCTTTCTGTCCCAGATGCCCCGCAGAAAATGACTATAAGCTCACCCTTCAATAATGTCACAGGTAGGAGAGTGCCTGCCTCTGTGAGGCTGGGGCCTGCCCCTGGGGACACCATGACGCTGAGGGGGGAACAGGGAGTGAACTGGATCAGGAATTGAGAGGCAATCACCCTCCCTCCTCCTTCACGTCTTGTGGATAGGAGCTTGCCCCTGCATCCACACCTATCTTTCTCTGCACCTCTCTCCCTCAAGCCCTCAAGATTCTGCAAACCTCATCCCTTCCCATCCTGGAGGGTGAGGCTGTGCACCTGCTCTGTGTTGCTGACAGCAACCCCCCTTCAGCACTGAGCTGGTTCAGGGGCGTCCCAGCCCCAAATGCCACCCCCATCTCCAGCTCCGCCATCCTGGAGCTACCTCGCATGGAGGCTGGGGAAGAGTTGTTCACCTGCCAAGCTCAGCACCCGTTGGGCTCCCAAAGTATCTCTGTCAGCCTCTATGTGGTCTGTGAGTATGGGGACCACTGAGGGCAGGGCCACTGGGTCCTGGGATGGTGGAGGGATTGCTGACCCTTCTTGTCATTTCTTACAGACCCCCCACAGCTGTTGGGACCCTTCTGCTCCTGGAAGGACAGGGGTGTGAGCTGCAGCTGCTTCTCCCGAGCCCAGCCGGCCCCCTTGCTGTGCTGGTGGCTGGGGGAGGAGCTGCTGGAGGGGTCCCCTGGCAACACCTTCTACACAGTCACCTCCAGCTCAGTGGGGCCCTGGGCCAACAGCTCCCTGAGCCTTCGCCTAGCACCCAGCACCAGCCTCACACTCAGCTGCAAAACAGAGAATGTCCTTGGGAAGCAAAGAGCCACTGTCCTGCTGTTATCAGGTCAGGAGTCTATTGGGGGTAGAGGCTTAGGGAGGAAGGATGTGATCAGAGAGAAGATGGAACTGGGGAGGCAGCTGGGGCATGGAAGGGGCTAGTTGCTAAGTCAGGACTTGCTCTCTCCTGCCTGAAGAGAACCTACAGCTGGTTCTGCAGGGAAGAGGGAGGACAAGCCAGTGAATCCTGTCAGTGGATAGGCTCACGCTCCTGTGCTCTGCAGGGCCACCTGTATCTGTGTCCAGACTGGTTCCTGCTGCTCTTGGAGGTGCTGGTGCCATGGCCCTGCTGTTGCTATGTTTGTGTCTCATCTACCTTTGCAAGTAAGCCTGTGTCCTGGGGAGGTCCAAGGAGTTTTGCCATTAGGAGACAGAAAGAAGTCCCTGTATCCAGAAAGGAAGAGCTGAGTACATAGACAGGGGTATTTTTGGGAGGGCCAAATGAGGTAGCAGCTTTTTTGAGATGAATTCCCATATATTTAAAGTGTACTATTCAATTGTGTTTAGTTGTGTCACAGGGTTGTGCACCTGTCACCCCAATCAAGTTTAAAACATTTTCATGAACACAAAATGAGAAAACAACCCTCACCTGTCATTTGCCTTCATCCTCCCCCAGCTGCAAGCAGCCACTAAGTACTTCCTGTTTCTTGAGCTTTGTCCACTCTCCACATTTCATATAAATGGAATCTTCTTTATTAATCAATACATGCTCCTTGGTGATGGATTCATTTATTTTTTACATAGCCTGATATTTTCAAGGTTCATGTGTCATTATGTTTTTCCTTTTCCTTTCCAAATATATTCCATGATATGGACGGGGCACATTTTATTTGTGTCTTCATTTGTTGAAGGACAATTGGGTTGTTTCTACTTTGGGGGTCTCAGGAATAACACTGTTATGAATAAGTTCTCTCTGTATAGGGGCCT
>PVIW01015117.1:9400-20947 GCA_004026585.1 Noctilio leporinus | reverse complement strand
AACTTCGAAGTCTAAAAAAAAAAAAAAAAAAAAGCTGAGATTGAAAACATTATGATGTCCACCGATAAAGAAAAGTTAATGAAAGTGCGCTCAAAATTCTGAAATCAAGTAAAGTCTATTACTGCAGCAAATGGAGACTTTTTAACAATTAAAAAATAACGACTATGTTTATGTATTTACATATAAGAATACATTTATTTCAAAAAAAAAGGAATAATAAATGCACCATTTAAAACTATGGGAAAAAAAAAAAAACAAAAAAAAACTCCCCAGCAATATTTGGAGAATTGCTGGCAAAGGACCCAAGAGATGTTCATTTGAAATCGGGGATACTGTTACAATACGTAAATGACCAAAATAAGATACCACCTCACACCTGTCAGAATGGCAATCAACAAATCAACAAATAACAAGTGTTGGCAAGGATGTGGGGAAAAGGGGACTCTGGTGCACTATTGGTGGGAATGTAGGCTGGTGCAGCCACTATGGAAAACAGTATGGAGTTTCCTTCAAAAACTAAAAATGGAACTGCCTTTTGATTCAGCAATTTCATTACTAAGACTATATCTGAAGAATCCTGAAACACCAAATTCATAAGAACCTATGTACCCCTATGTTCATAGCAGCACTATTTATGATAGCCAAGTGCTGGAAATAGCCTAAGTGCCCATCAGTGGATGATTGGATCAAAAAACTTTAGTACATTTACACAATGGAATATTACACAGCAGAAAGAAAGAAGGAACTCCTACCCTTTGCAACAACATGGATGGAACTGGAAAGTATTATGCTTAGTGAAATAAGCTAGTCAGTGAAAGAGAAATACCATATGATCTCACCCATTACAAGACAATAATGAACAAAACAAACAAATAAGCAAAACAGAACCAGATACATGAATACAATGAATAGATCTCCAGTGGGCAGAGGGGAGGAAGGATGGGGAGGGGTGGGGGAGGCAAAGAAGGGGAGCAGTTTAGTCAAGGACCTAGAATGGAAGAACCATGGACATGGAAAACAAATGGGAGTGATTTTGTGGGGAAGTGGGTGGGTGGGGAAGAGGACAAAGGGGAGTCAAAAGGGGATGGATGTAATACAACAACAATAAAAATAAATTTTAAAAAATGACCTGTTGATAGCCAGCAACAACTAAGAGGACTGTTTGTACAATACCATCACAGTCCTAAATCACTTGGAAAAGGATATAAGGTTTCATTTCACAAGGCCCAGATCTGCAAACTGGAAGTGGCATACCTGGAATTTTGACTGAAACAGGGCACCAGGAGCCTAATGGCATATAGAAAGCAAGGTATCACTATGCTAAAATTGCCAGAGAACCAAAAGCATCTTCATGGGTTCTTAGGAATTACAGGGTTTTGTCAAATTCGGATTCCAAACTTTGAACTCATAACAAAATCCATGTACAATTCATTATAGGGACTAGATGCTGAACCTCTTGAATGGACAGGGGATTGTCAGGCAGCTTTTGATAGGCTACTGCAATAGGATTGCCAAGTTTACAGAAGCCTTTTAAGTTGGTGCTTTTGAATGGTGAGGGATTGGACTGGGGGAACTAACCCAGACTCTGGGAAATATGCCCTAACCCATAGCCTATCTCTCAAAGAAGTTGGATCATACAACAAAGGGATGGCTACCATGCCCCCAAGCAATAGCAGCTACTTGTGACATACTGCAAGAAGCTGAGAAATTTACTTTGGGATGGTCTGCTAGAATGTTGGTACCACAACAGGTCTTCACTCTATTGGAACAAAAAGGAGGGTATTGGCTAACAGCAGGGCACATGGGGAAATATCAGGCCATTCTGCTGGACAATCTGAATGTCACCTTGCAGACTACCACAACCTTGAATCCAGCCACCCTATTCCCAGATATGAAGGGAAATTCAGCCTTTCTGCATAATTGGTTTGGAAATTATTGACCAAGTTTATTCTATTAGGCCAGATCTATTGGACCAGCCACTGTCAGCCCCAGACTGGGAGCTGTATACAGATGGAAGCAGTTTCATGGACAATGGTCAATGATGAGCTAGGTACAGGGTAGTCACCACAGACAAGGTAATAGAAGCCCAAGACCTTACACTGAGAACCTCAATACCAAAGGCTGAACTAATAGCCCTCACAAGTGCCTGAATGCTGTCCCAGAGAAAGAAGGTTAACATATATACAGACTCCAGATATGCGTTCATGGTACTTCATGCCCATGATATGGAGGGAAAGGGGACTTTTAGCATCAAGTAATAAAGATGTTAAGCACACAGAAGAGATTCTACAGTTGCTAGAGGCAGTGCATCTACCTGACCAGGCTTCTATAATGCACTGCCCAGGACAACAGAGGGACATTTCCCAAACAAGTCAGGGAAACCAAGCTGCTAATAAAGCAGCAAAACAGGCAGCCAGAGAGCCACCATGGCTAGAGGCTTTGGTTCCCCATCTGGACTTGTCAGAGTTTAAACCTCATTACACAGAACAAGATGAGGCATGGGCCCATAAGTGGGGGTTCACTAACCCTGACCCCAATTCTATGTGGAAGGTCAATACCCATAATATGATTTTACTCCAAGAGGCTCTAGTGTATCCTGTTCTCAAACACATGAAGGAACCCATTATGGAAGGGATGCTTTAATGGACTTCATTAGGCCATTTTTGAAAGGCCCTTATTTGCAAGGGACAGTTCAGAGGACCACTCAAGCCTGTCAATACATGCCAAGAACAACTCTAAGATAGGGCATGTCTCAACATGAATTTTACTGTTTTGAATTCTTTTCTGTTCTGGAATTCTCTGTATCTGTTTTTGGTCAATGAGACCTAGGAAAAGTCATCTGTAAACAGGTTGGGGAGAATGCCTTTACCATTTGGGACCTAGGAAGGTCATTTGTGCTGGTAGGTTCCAGCTTGTGGCAAGAGCATGTCTCTGCCAAGAGACTGGGTGGTAAGAAGGCACACCTCTGCCAGGAAACTAGTGGGTCACTGGTAGGCAATAGGATGCCTCTACCATTAAAGTGAGGGGCCATGGAATGCTGATAAGTATGCCAATTTTGTCTGCAAGGGCACCTCTGTCTAGGAGGCCAGTAGATACTAGTAAGAGAATGCCTAGCTTTCTGTCTTTTGAATTATTGCTGTTTATGCTCTGAAAGGAAAATTGAGGTTTCCCAAAGAAAGTAAAAATTTCGCACTATGTAGAAAAGAGTACTGATAGAATAAGGCATTGAAAGGAAAGTCTGTGAAAGATACTTAGAAAGTTTGTAAGAAGTTTATGAAAGGTTTGAAAAGAAATTGTAAAGAAGGTATAATGCATGAAAATGCAGTTTTGAAGGACAAAGATTTTCCTTCACATTGTATATTTTCTTCCTACCTGATCCCTTCAGAATTTAACATTCTGAAGAATGCCTCTGTGTTTCTTTGCATAAAAATAATAAGATTAATTGTTAATAGAGGTTTTATCAACCTTGACTTTGAGTGAAATGTCATGCCTAAAGGAGGCATGTCTGGGCTCTGGTGTTACCAGAAAGCCCTGGGGAACTGGAATTGACTTTCAGAGCTAATAAAAGCCCACAAGGAAAAAGCCTAACACCTTCATTGACTGTGTGGTTTGTGGTAATCTTTCCAGGGAAGGAACTAAGGTTGTTTCCTGAAAGATGGCTAGGAGGACCCTTAAGGCACAAAGGAAAACCTCAAGGATTTGAAACAAGGCTATACAGACAAAGCCAGATGGCAGGTGTGTGGCTCAGCTTTTGTACCCTGAAAGGCAGACTTAAAAATCAGTCTGAAAGTTCCTTATGAGTTCCAGCAAAGCAGACTTTAAAGATCATATGTGATCAATTGCTGCTCTTATTGTGCTTATACAAATGATCAGGGAGACTAAAACTGGACTTCATGTAATCTCTTTAATGACAATGAAGGTGATCAAAAGGAGAAAAATAGGAATTTGAGGAAAATCATAATGCTTAGTGGTGGACTATAAACAAGTGCAGCTGTCTTTTAAGTTTGCTTTTGTTTAGAAGTTGTAACTGGATTTGTAACATCATCAAAGATGCTTAATTTACAGGCAAGAAGAATGTATCAAACTGCCACTGTTAACACATTATTCCCGTAAAGGCCTTGTGACTGTATGTTTTCCCAGAAACAGAGTCTTGCAGATCCAAAGACTGATTTGTGAATTGTGTCGTGTGAATTAACATGCGTTCTTCCTTTTGTTTTCATAGAGCATAAGCCTACTTGAGTGACTGTATATATAATATAGGCCTCACTTAAGAAACTCATCTGTATCGCCCTTAACAGTTTGGCCGAACTAAGTGGTTGGGTTGGTAAAGTATGGGGCAGTCTGTGGGCTTCACTTTAAAACTAGTTTTTGTCCTAATGGCTTGAACAGAAAGGGCTCAGAAGTCTGAAAGGGGGAATCCTAAAATATTCCCTTCACTCCAAACTAAGTATATGATGAGGAGTCTCTGACCCGCAGAGACCCTTCGGTTCCATGGATGAAATGAATGCTTCCCAGGCAGCTTGTGCTAGGGCAGAGAGAGCTGACCAGTGTCTGATAGACAACAGGCCTCAAAAAGCCTTTATTGGGTAACCAAGGTGGGGGGTGCACATACACCTCACAGATCATTATGAAAGGAGAATGCTTTATAGAATTAAGAGTTATTATGTTCAAACTACAATAGAAGGAATGTGGAGGTCTTACCTCAGTATGGTTTGCTCCACAAGATGTTGACAAGGCTCCAGGTGGCTCAAAAATAGGGAGGGTAAGGTTGCATGCTGGTTAAAGTTTAACTGTTACAATAAGCAAGTCAGGGAAGTTTGCTAGCTTCAAAGATTGTATAGAAAATTTCCATGGTCAGGTTCCAACCAGGGTTCCCCAGTATCAGCATGGGGGCCTGTATGCACTGAGCTTTTCTGGTTTCCCGGCCTTACAGGTTTGGCCTGACCTGCGTGGGTCTCCACACCCTGCCAATGTCCCTGAGTGTCCCCAACAAGTATAGGGCTGAAAGGGCTTTGGAAAGGTGTGACATGTCTTGCACACCTTCCTCCAGAAAAGCCACTCTTCTGCTAATGTGGAACATTAAAACATTAGTCTTTGCCTTTGTCACTTAGTGGAGATGGTTTTCTTTTTTAAATTTTATTGTTGTTGTATTACATCCATCCCATTTCCATTTCTCCTCCCCTCTCTCCTCTCCCCTACCCACCCACTACACCCCCCCAAAGTAAATCCCACTTGTTGTCCATGTCTATGGTTCTTCCATTCTAGATCGTTGACTAAACTGCTCCCCTTCTTTGCCTACTCCTCCCCGCTCCCTCTGCCTCCTCCCCTCTGCTCACTGAAGGTCTATTCATTGTATTCATGTATCTAGTTCTGTTTTGCTTATTTGTTTGTTTTGTTCATTATTGTCCTGTAATGAGTGAGATCATATGGTATTTGTCTTTCACTGACTGGCTTATTTCACTAAGCATAATACTTTCCAGTTCCATCCATGTTGTTGCAAAGGGTAGGAATTCCTTCTTTCTTTCTGCTATGTAGTATTCCATTGTGGAAATGCACCAAAGTTTTTTGACCCAATCATCCACTGATGGGCACTTAGGCTGTTTCCAGCACTTGGCTATCATAAATAGTGCTGCTATGAACATAGGGGTACATAGGTTCTTATGAATTTGGTGTTTCAGGATTCTTCAGGTATAGTCTTAGTAGTGGAATTGCTGGATCAAAAGTCAGTTCCATTTTTAGTTTTTGAAGGAAACTCCATACTGTTTTCCACAGTGGCTGCACCAGCCTGCATTCCCTTCAATAGTGCACCAGCGTTCCCTTTTCCTCACATCCTTGCCAACACTTGTTGTTAGTTGATTTGTTGATGATTGCCATTCTGACAGGTGTGAAGTGGTATCTTATTGTGGTTTTAATTTGCATCTCTCTGATGGCTAGTGATGTTGAGCACTCTTTCATATGTCTTTTGACTCTTTGTATGTCTTCCTCAGAGAGGTGTCCGTTTAGGTCCTTTGTCCATTTTTTTAATTGGGTTGTCTGCCTCGCTGGTGTTGAGTTGCATAAGTTCTTATATATTTTGGATATCAAACCCTTGCTGTGGTATCATTGGCAAATCTGTTTTCCCATACAGTTGGTTCCCTTTTAATTTTGCTGATGTTTTCTTTAGCTGAACAGAAAATTTTCAATTTGATGAGTCCCATTTGTTGATTTGTTCTTTTATTTCCTTTGCCCTTGGTGAAGTATCAGTAAACATATTTCTGCATAGGATATCTAAAATTTTACTGCCTATATTTTTCTCCAGGACCTTTATGGTGGCATTGCTTATGTTTAAGTCCTTTATCAATCTTGAGTTTATTCTGGTGTATGGTGTAAGTTGGTGGTCTAGTTTTATTTTTTTGCATGTTGCTGTCCAGTTCTCCCAACACCACTTGTTGAAGAAACTGTTTGTACTCCATTTTATATTCCTTCTCCCTTTGTCAAATATGTTTTTTCATTGTTCAAGGTTTATTTGGCATTTTAGGTGGTTTGACATTTGGATAAATGGCTGCATTATTTATATGTAGACTTTTCTTTTTACATTATATGGCAATGTACACTTATCTGGTTCATATAGTACACAAAATAAGTTCCTTAAGAACAGTTATGCACAATACATGCAATACTGGATTTATACATTGGATCCCATGATGTGATTTGACTGGAGAAAGAAAGTTGGACTAGGCACATTGGGTAAAGGAACCACCCATTATAGAACACAGTGAACACACATCTAGTCTGAAGGGTAACTGTAGTGTGTGCAACATGGGCAATGGTGCCTGTGAGGAGGGGAAACTATTTCACACTAACCAGTTTAGGACCACACAAGATAAGTACATCCAGCACCAGGATTCAGATGCAGGGTTTTATAAACCACTACTATTCCTAGATTTAGGAAATAGATGTGTTTTTAGCCACAAGATCAGATAAAGGGGACAATATGCACAATCTCCAACTGTAGCCTAGACAGTTTAGAAGACTTTAAAACTGCAGCTCTTTCTGGATTCCCCAAAGTGTATCTGCACTCTTCTTCAAATGGGCCTCTTCCTTGGGTGTCAGAGCCACCTTCACCACGTCTGAGATTCCATGCTGCCCCAAGATGCAAGGGACACTAAGGAAGATGTCTTCATTTATTCCATAGAGACCCTTGATCATGATGGAAATCGGATGCACCCGCCTAAGATTCTTCATGATACTTTCTGCTAAATCTGCCACAGATGGTCCAATGGCCCAAGATGTGTAGCCTTTCAGTTTGATCACCTCGTAAGCACTGTCAACCACCTGTTTGTGAACTTCTTTCCACTGTTCTTTATTTGCATCAGTGCCTAAATCAGGGTGCAGATTCTTTAGGGAGACACCAGCCACATTCACTCCACTCCACACAGGCACCCTGGAGTCTCCTTGCTCCTCTAGGACCCACCCATAACAGTTTAATGGGTGAACTCCCAGCATTTCTCCCATTAGGGAACGGAACCAGGCTGAATCCAGATTCCAACCACTTCCAATGACATGGTTTTTGGGAAAACCACTTATCTTCCAAGCCACATAGGTCAGGATATCCACTGGATTGGAAACAATAAGTAACTTGCAGTTGGGACTATACTTTACAACATTAGGAATGATGAATTTAAAGATGTTTACATTATGCTGGACCAAATTAAGATGGCTTTCTCCCTCTTGTTGACATGCCCCAGCTGTGATGATAACCAGCTTGGAGTTTGCAGTCACATTATAGTCTTTGCTGGAGACAATTTTTGGTGTCTTAAGGAAAAGGCTGCCATGTTGGAGATCCATCATCTCTCCCTTTAATTTGTCTTCCATGACATCAACAAGAGCAAGTTCATCTGCCAAAGTCCTTCATTAGGATACTGATAGCATAGGCCATGCCAACAGCACCAACCCCAACTGTAATCTTATTATGGGGGGTTTGTTCTTCTTTAAGAAGATTTACAATCGGCTGATCCTTGAGAGTCACCATATTGGGTTTAGAACCGAAAGGAATTGGGTATGCATGGCGGGCTGGCGTAGGCAGCACGCAGCGATGGATCCGGACTTGGCAGCTGCGGCTCCAGTACCTCCCTTTGTCAAATATTAATTGACCATAGAGTCTTGGATTTATTTCTCTATTCTGTTTCATTGATCTTTATGTCTATTCCTATGCCAGTACCAGATTGTTTTTATGACAGTAGCCTTGTAAATTTTTATATATTTTTAAAGATTTTATTTCATTATTTTTAGAAAGAGAGGAAGGGAGAGAGGCAGAGAGGGAGAGAGACATCAATGTATGGTTGTGTTTCACCTGCCTCCAGCCACAGACCTGACTGGAGACCTGGTTTGCAACCTGGTTATGTGCCCTGGCTGGGGAATCGAATCTGCGACCTTTGGGTTTGCAGGCCGGCACCTTATCCACTGGGCTACCAGCCAGGGCGCCTTGTAAATTTTTTAAAATTTAATTTTATTGTTGTTGTATTACATCCATCCCCTTTTTACTCCCCTCTGTCACCTTCCCCACCCATCCACTCCCCCCCTAAGTTAATCCCACTTGTTGTCCATTTCCATGGTTCTTCCATACTAGTTTCTTAAATAGACTGCTCCCCTTCTTTGCCTCTTCCTACCCTTGTATATTTTTGAAGTATTTTTTCTATTTCTGTGAAGTCTGTCATTGGTATTTGAATTGGGATTGCATTGAATCTATAGATTGTTTTGGGTAGTATGGACATTTTAATGATGTTAATTCTTCCCATCCGTGAGCATGCTATATGTTTCCATTTATTCATATCTTCCTTCATTTCTTTCTTCATTGTTCTGTAATTTTTTGAGTACAGGTCTCTTACCTCCTTGGTTAGGTTTATTCCTAAGTACTTTATTTTTCTTGTTGCTATGGTAAATGGGATTTGTTTTCTAGCTTCTATCTCTGATGTTTCATTATTGGTATACAAAAATGCTTTTGATTTCTGGATATTGACTTTATATCCAGCTATTTTGCTAAATTTGCTTATTAGGTCAAGTAAGTTTTTGGTGGAGCCTATCGGGTTTTGTAGGTACACTATCATATCTGCAAATAATGACAGTTTGACTTCCTCCTTTCCAATTTGGATACCTTTGATTCCTTTTTCTTCTCTGATAGCTATGGCTAGATCTTCCAAAATGATGTTGAACAGAAGTGGAGAAAGTGGACAGCCTTCTTGTTCCTGGTCTAAGGCGGAAAGCTTTTAGTTTTTGCCCATTGAGTATGATGCTGGCTTTAGGTTTCTCATATCTGGCCTTCATGATATTGAGGTATGATCCTTCTTTCCCCATTTTGCTGAGTGTTTTTATCATAAATGGTTGCTGTACTTTATCAAATGCTTTTTCAGCATCTACTGATATGATCATTTGGTTTTTGTCTTTCAATTTGTCGATGTGGTGTATTACATTTATTGATTTACGAATGTTGTACCATTCTTGCATCCCTGGGATGAAACCCACTTGACCATGGTGTATGATCTTTGTAATGTACTGCTGAATCCAGTTGGCCAATATTTTGTTGAGAATCTTAGCATCTATGTATATCAGATATATTGGCCTTTAGTTTTCTTTCTTAGTTGTGTCTTGACCTGGTTTTGGGATTAAAATAATATTGGCCTCATAGAAAGAGTTTGGGAGTTTTCCCTCTTCTTGGATTTTTTGGAATAGGTTGGGAAGGATAGAAGTTAGTTCTTTAAATTTTTTGTATAATCCACCTGTGTAGCCATCTGGACTGGGGCTCTTATGCTTTGGGAGATTTTTTATTACTTCTTCAATTTCACTAGTTGTTCTTGGTCTATTCAGGATTTCATGCTTCTTTTGGCTTCAGTTTTGGTAGATTATACATTTCCAGAAATGTGTCCATTTCACCTAGGTTGTCATATTTCTTGTCATATAGTTGTTTATAGTAATTTCTTACAATCCTTTGTATTTCTGAAGTATCAGTTGTGATTTCTCCTCTGTCAGTTCTGATTCTGTTTATCTGGGTCATCTCTCTCTTTTCCTTGATGAGTCTGGATAAAGGCTTGTCAGTTTTGTTTATTTTTTTCAGAGAATCAGCTCTTGGACTTATTGATTATTTGAATTATAGTTTGAGTCTCTAAGTTATTTAGTGCTGCTCTGATCTTGATGATTTCCTTCCTTCTACTTGCTGTGGGGTTTGTTTGTTGTTGCTCCTTTAGTTCTTGCAGCTTTATGGTTAGGTTGTTTGTATAAGCTTCTTCTATATTTTTTAGGTAGGCCTATATTACTATGAATTTCCCTCTGAGGACTGCTTTTGCTGTTTCCCATAGATTTGGGGCTGTTGTGTATTCATTGTCATTCGTTTCCAGAAAATTTTTGATTTCATCTTTGATCTCATTGTTAACCCATTCATTATTTAAAAGCATGTTATTTAGTCTCCATGAGTTAGAGTGTTTTTGTTTTTTTCCCCTTGAGGTTGGTTTCTAGTTTCAAACCATTGTGATCTTAGAAGATGTTTGATATGATTTTAATTCTCCTGTATTTGTGGAGGCTTGTCTTGTGACCTACCATGTGATCTATCTTAGAGAATGTCCCATGTGCATTTGAAAAGAAAGTGTATTTTGCTGCTTTAGGGTGAAAGGTTCTGTATATATCAGTTAGGTCCATTTCCTCTAGAGTGTTGTTCAATGCCATAATATCCTTGGAAGATCTGTCCATTGTTGATAGTGGGGTATTAAAATCCCCTACTATTAGTATGTTGCTGTCTATATCCTTCTTGAAGTCCTCCAAGATTTTCCTTATATATTTGGGAGCTCCTATGTTGGGTACATGTATGTTTACCAGAGTTATTTCTTCTTGATGGATTGTTCCCTTAAGTATTACGAAATGCTCTTCTTTATCTCTTTTTATGTCCTTCATCATAAAATCTATTTTGTCTGAAATAAGTATTGGTACTCCAGCCTTTTTCTTATGTCCATTTGCTTGATATATATTTTCCCACCCCTTCACTTTCTTTTTTAATTTAATTTTATCATTGTTTTATTACATCCATCCCCTTTTCCCTTCCCTCTTCCCCCTTACCCACCCACCCACTTCCCCCAAAGTCAATCCTACTTGTTGTCCATGTCCATCCCTTCGCTTTCAATCTGTATCAAACTTTTGTTCTGAGGTGGGTCTCTTGAAGACAGCATATATGTGGGTCATTTTTTCTTATCCATTCAGCCACCCTACATCTTTTGATTGGTGCATTTAATCTGTTTACATGGAAGGTTATTATTGGTTGATACTTATTTGTTGTCATTTCCCCGCTTTGTACCTTGTTCTTCTCTGTCTCTCTCTCTGTTCCTTCATATTTTTAAAGCAGACCCTTTAGCACTTCTTGCAATGCTGGTTTGGTAGAGATGTATTCTTTTAGCTATCTTTTGTCTGGGAAGCTCCTCATTTCTCCTTCCATTTTTTTGGTGTGTGTGTTTTTTTTTTTTTTAAAGTGTGTGTGTGTGTGTGTATGTATATATATATATATATATATATATATATATATATATA